>MKEJ01081596.1:0-14536 GCA_001753735.1 Embelia ribes | reverse complement strand
TTGAAAAATAATAATAATTTTTATTAATATGTAACTAAATAATTAAATTTTGCAATTAAATATATTGGCATGCGTGAAATTTGAAGCAAAAAATGGTTTAAAAAATTATATTTTTATTTAGTAGAGAATGCAATAAATAATCCGATACAAATGTCATAAATAAAGATTCAAAAAAATAGAGGTCAATTTTTTTTGTATTTTAGAAAATCTGTTAAAAAAAATTTGCATCATTTGCTCGTAGAATTGAACAATAAAAACTATTTGCTCAATTACTAATTGCTAAAACCTTTTAAGTCAGTGGCTTGCACGACTACTGCTCCAGAAAGGAGAGTAGTCCAGTAGAAAATAAAACTGTTTTGCTAATACACAAACATATCTTAACTTTCATATCTTATATAAAATGAAAAAAGTGCAACAAATTTCAACCATAAAACAAGTAATATAAAATGCTTTACTTTCCAAATATGTGTTTGAACATGGTAAGCACCATCAAAGATTTAATTCTGCTGTAATAACAAAAGCTTCCACAATAGCTCCAATATTATAAATTTTTAGTCCAGCAAGGAAAGACCGACTACCAAACCATTTACAAAAATTGGATCTTACACAACCCCAAATATTATAAATTTTAACGCACGCTATTTTCTTAAAAAAGGCTACCTCATAGATCATGTGCAACAATCAACATTTCAAAAGCTTGCATATTCTAAGCATCCGCACTTTTTATTTTTAATAAAAGTGACCCCAACCATACTGACCCATTAGCCCCTTCCTCCTCCAGAGCTCTGGCCACGTCCACGCCCACGAGCGATTCTTCCACGACCTCTAGCTGGTGGAGGGGGAGTAGATCCCCGGCCAAGCTGCAGATTCTGCTGTCTCATCGCAGACCTTAGTTTTGCCCTCTCTTGCAAATTTATTGTTGTTGAGCTCCTTCCAACAGGAGATGCCTGTCTTACTTCTTGCGGTTCTTGGGCAATGCTAGAGCCACCTTTCGGTTGTCCTGCTTCTACAACAGCAGCATCCGCTGCACTCTTCTCCACCAAATCTGGGACAGCTTCAGGATTTTGGTTTCCTTCTTTTCTGGGCTCACCAGTAGCATCCAACACAACTGGTTCAGGATTCTGATCAGCTTCTGTTTCTGCTGCTTCTATTTCACCCTGGTGGTTGCCATCATTTGAACTGTCAGCACCCCCGTCTTCGTTTGCTTCAGTGAGATCAGCTTCATCATCTACAGCTTGAGAAACATTTGTATCAGCAGGGTCCACTATGTCCTCGTCAACCAGTGGGGAGCCAACAGGTGGCACATCAGGCTCAGTTTGACCTTCAACCATCTCTTCTCCGACATCTCCAGCATCAGCAAGCAGCTCACCCTCTTCTCTCTCACTTTCGGATTCCATTGCTGATTGCTGCATTTCTTCCTCAGCCTGAGACTTCTGGCCATCATCTAATGCCGCCTCTGATTCATCTTGCTTCGTTTCAAAATCTTCTAAGATATCATTGCTTTCACTTTGCAGTTCAGATTGATTTGTGGTATCTAGCTTCTGGTCCTCATCCTGTTCCCCTACAGTTTCACCATCATTCTTCTCAGTATCAATTGATCCCTCTTTCGGAGTTTGTGGTCTATCACCCGTAACATCCGAAGGTTCTTGCACAAAAGGTGGGGAAATAGCAGGTTCATCACCTTCGGCAGTCTCCGGTGGAGAATCTGAGCCTTTAGATTTCTTCTGCGCCGGTGCTTCCACATCTGTGCTGGCACCATGTTGAAAAATTGAATTATCTTGTGGCTCAGAAGACGTAGAAGGAGCAAGGCGTTTGCGAACAAACGAATGGGTCGGTTGCGCAGGTACTTCTTTAATTTCTACACTGTGAGAAGAAACAGTCTTCTCATTATTAATGGATTGCTCAGCCTCTGGCATCTCTGTGTCCACCTGTGGGCCATCATTCTTCTTTGGGCGTCTCACCAGTGGTCTCTTTATTTTACGGGGTTCAACATTTCTTGTTGGTAACATTAATTTCTTTCCTTGCTCTTCTGCAGGTTTAGCTGAAGGCAAACTGGTGTTAGTGCTAGCAGCAGCTAAGGTACTTGGCGCTTGCAATGGAAGTACTTGACCTGCAGGGGAGTAAAAAGATACACACACGTCATTCATATTCAATTCATCAAAAGAGGTGATGTTGCCATCCGCGCAACTGCCACATTTGAGACACATATTTAATCAAGTTGTTATTTTTACCATACCATCTGAATTAGCTTTTATTCAGTGACTTCCGCAGTAGTTTATCAGGTATAAATGATATAAAAGGCTCATTTAAAGGAAGAGAGTTTTTAATTCATTAATTGATCTTCAGAAAAAAGATAAAAACAATTTCTCCAATTTTTAATGGTTCATTTAATTATATTAGTTCTTCAATGCAAATTTCAGATGAAGGCCATTTTCTTTTTTATTAAAAAAACCAAAATGTTTAACTTTGCAATCATCCAGTAGAATGTCTGTTTGGTGAAGGTGAGGTCTTCCAAATCCTCTGAAATATTCGCTAGTTGTATTCAATGGCTATCCATTAAACGGGAACCATAATAAGGAAAAGGAGTCAGGTTCAGGCAGGCAGGCAAGCCACTGCAGACGCAGAGCTTGTGATAGAAAGCAGCCAATAGCCTCTCGTTGAAAAATCAGTTTTTTGTCATTATAAATCAAGAGTGAGATATAACAAATGAGTTGAGAATACTAATATTTATGTTTTCAAAATATCAAAAATTGTAAATAAAACTTGTTTATTAAATCTATTTGTATTTTTTTTGATAAAAAATAAACTGTTTACATTTTGGGCTCCAAAACATACACTCAGAATTTGCATTTTCCTTCTCGTTTATTTTCTCTCCAGCGGAAGGCTCACTCTGACCTCCCCTCTCCTGCCTCTCTCCCTCTCTCACCCCAATCTCTCTTTTCCCCTCTTCAAAGACGGTCTACTACCGCATTTTCCCTCTCTCTTCCTAATCCTATTATTCTTCATCTTATTCCCAAATCCCACGAATCAATTTAGCTCCTAGGTTCCATCTCTCTTCTCTTCTTCTCCTTATTGTCCTTGAATCTCTCAAATCAAATACACCTACTTCAACTTTCTCTCAATGCTCGAATTGGAAAGATTAACCAGATTAGAAATTTAAGTCTGTCCTAGATCTGAATTTATATGTTCCAGATCTGGCATTGAGTTCTCGAAGCTTGTTCAACCAAAAATTTGTAATTGGGAAAAAAAATTTGGGAAGATGCTTACAAATTTTGAAAAATAGAAAGATAGAAGTAAACAGGTTTTCGTTTTTATTTGAGGAGGAAAAAAAGCGCAACAAAAACAAAAAAAGAAAGATAAAACAGCAGCAATAAACAAAAACATAAACTTTTGTAAACAGAGAACAGCGGAATGGGGACCAACTGTTCAACGAATCCCAGAAATTTAGGATGTGAACAGGGAATTGGATAGCATTTTAAAGTACTCCGGGTTCCTTCCGCTTGAAAAAAGTAGATTCACTTTTCCCTGGAAAGCTAAAAGAAACAAGAAGCCAAAATCACTTCTGTATTGTTTCGACAATAATTTATCTCGTACTAAATCTACCGTGGAAGCAATTTATCATCTGCAAAGAGCATTGACAACAGCCTATATATACTTTCCTCCCCAAACTTAGTTATATAACCTCCTCAACAGCCCAATATAACTGCTATATCAGTCCTATATAGTTTGACTACAATTTTTTGTGATAATTATATAGTTTAACTGCATATCTCATTAAAATTTCTTGTTCTAGTCTTTTTCACACTATTAACCTTTGAGATTTAAACAAAATTAACCCAATTAATATCCAATAACACAAACATCAAAAATCATGTTAATGACTTTAAAAAAAAAGTCTTAGTTTTGGTGGTTTGGAAACCCAATTTGCACAACACTAAAAACCCGATCTAAACAATTGTGCTGCCCTCAAACCCTGTTGCTAAATGTACAACCCCTGCCTCTGCAATGATGTGGACATCCATGCCGTCTTTGACCTCCACTTTCTTCACAGATGACAAGCGGAGCGATTATTTTTGGATAATGGAAGGGAAGCTGATTGTCAGAAAAATCCAAGCCAATTGAAGAATAATCGAGGAACGAAATAAGAGACTTTGGTCGAATTTAGTGAGAGAAGCGGAGTGGGAAGGCAAGACAGTGGGAGAAAAACTAAACACAGTAAAACTCTGGGTTTGTTTTTACATAGAAAATTGTATGTAGCTGCTATAGTCCCTCTGCTGATTATAGGAATCCAAATATTTTTTGTACCTACACAAGCTGTGGAGGAGATTATATATGTTGATGTGCTGTGTTCTTTGACATTCGATGCAACTTTTGTAGATTGATAAAGACAACTATTTTCAAGAGAGGATAATCATAGTATCACACTAATCCAAAATGAAGAGATAAAAAAACAAGATTAAGAAAGGTTTTACTTGAAATTCAAATTCATTAACCAAAGAAAGTACCCGAATTAGTTAACGAAGAAGAAGCATCAACAACAGGATCAGTGTCCGGAGTATGCTGAACTCCAAGTTCACTAGCAACTGAATGAGCAACACGTTCAAATTTTTCTACAGCTGATGTATACGCATCAAAGAGGTCATCCAAAAGAGTCCCAGAAAGAAACTGAACCACAGAGGTACCCTGGAAAAAAACCAACTTCAGCTTTAGACCAATGTAGTTAGCATGAAAGGTGCCTATAAAAATCGAGGAAGATGATAAAATCCTAATCTCATTTCTAGCAGTGGAAGACAATATCTCGAAATTGCTTTCACACCATATAATAAAAAGATTTAAAAATTGCAAACCGTTTCGACAACAAAAATTATTGCAAGTCAATTATTTGTAGTCCCGACCTTTTTGTTACTTTAAGGTCATTATATCACATATTCTAATAGATACGGACTCTGTCGCTTTGATGAATCTAATGCGCAGGGGTAAGGGGTCTCCACCTCTTCAGGTGGTGATTGACCAGATAGCAGCTGCCTGCCAAGCCTTCGAGTTCATGGTCCTCAACCATTCTTACCGAGAAGCTAACAATGTTGGCGACATTTTGCTGAAGGATGTATTATATTTGCAAGCTCCTTTTGTACTAGATGTATTAGATAAAGACAAGACCAGGTGTAGGAACTTTAGGCTAATACCCAGCATTTTGTGATATAATCATCTGTTTTTGAAGAAATGAAATGTTGAAGGCTTGGTTTCAAAAAAAAAAAAAAAGAAAGAAAGAAAGAAAGAATAAACATACGGTCATCAAATATAGGAGAAAAATAGCCTAAGCTGAAAAGCTTGAGGGACCAAGAAAGTAAAATATACATTTTTTTCCCTGTATCTTTGCTCTTTAATTTGGATGTCAAAAATTTAAAACATGCACATAGTTAGTCAACATACTAGATTAGAGATACGGAGGTCATCCATACCCTGACTCAAAAAGAGCCCAACTTTTATGGGGCTCGTGGAACTATATAATTAAATGTTCTTTCCCAAAGAAAGCATCTAAGTTTCACGTGGGGAGCCTCAAACCCTATGCAAGGAACACAAACCAAAACGGTGATATTTACCTCAGGAAGACTGTTTTTAGCATGATTAAGCTTCTCAACTAAACTCGTACAAAATATATATTACTCAAAAACACAAAGGGGAAAAAAGCTCGTGATTGATCTCCACAATGGTGATATTTACCTCAGGAAGACTGTTTTTAGCATGATTAAGCTTCTCAACTTCATCAGCCAATCTGTCTTGTTTTTGCTTAAGCTTCTCAAGTTCTTCAGACAACAACTCTACCGCTTTCTTATGCTTCTCAAGCACATCAGTAAACTTGCTTTTCTCCTGTTGTCAGAAAAATACAAGAAGAAATCCACTTGTCAATTTAATGTGATTACCTAGCAGATGTAAAACCAAAGAGTAATGCAGGCATAACCTCAACCTAGAGAAGTTGACATGAAACACTGCACTTTGGAGTGACAGCAACCACAAGGCTAGCCTACTTATGATGACTAAGATTGATGCGTAGAGAATATAAATAACAACAATAAAAGAGATGAACATACAGAAAATAAGAAGAACCAGAGATGGACCACTATACTTCTTATGCCCCGACGTCATCATCAGAACTCCAAAAATTAATTTTACTCAGAAGAATTGACGCACCCACCAACCAAGGTCCCATTTAGGACCAAACTACATGGATATACCTTAACAAAACTGTCAAACAGTCCTTATTCTTTGGACATGTCAAATTGATCCAAAAGACCAGAAAATCTTGATTTTTACAATTCCTTTGCTCAAGCAAACTCTCCTCAAGAAGATAAAGTAAAAAATTCTACATATAGAGCTGAGATGGATAAATTGGGAACTAACATATTCTATATTTGTCCATACAATTGATTGAATAATGCCAAACAGAAGACATGAAAATCCACATAGTAACATCTTATGTCAGGTAAACTACTTGCTCCAGGGAAGCAAGATAAGAATGATTATTGTCAGAACCTGATTGACAGACTTGATTGATTCAAAAATTGTCCTCTCAGTCTTCTGACGCCTTGCCTTCTCTGCCCTGAGGTCATCCTTTTCTCTTTTTAACTCCTCTCTTTGCCTCTCTACAGTTTTCTCTAGCATCTTTGTGTTCGTAGCATTGCAGAAGGTGAGCAATAAGGACAGAAGACATATAACGTTTAGCCAAGAAATTGAAAATAATAAATAGAGGGAAGATGCATAAATATAAATTAATGCCAATTAAACCTGTATCCTGGTATCTTTTTCCTTTTCCTTCTCCTTCATTACTTCATCACCTACACCCTTCCTCCCTGCAATTTCTAACCTAAAGAATAAGCTACAAGAATTACTTGTAAGATAAGCTCATGTAATTACAGCAATAGAAACAAGGCTCAGAACCTTGCTTCCAGTCCTCGGACTGCTTGGAAAGAGCTTCATTCTGCTTCCGCAAATCCTCTTTCTCCTTTGATAAGATATCAAGCTTCTTCTGCAGGATAAGAGAACAACATGAGTATGACTCAAACAGAATATGGCTTGATTTAACTAGAAATCATGATATATAGAACAGCCAAGAGATTCAGAAGAATTTATAAGACAAGACTAAAATCTCAACCACCTTAAATTGAGCCAAGTTCTTCTTTAGAGAAACCTGCACGATTAGAAAAATGAAAAGATGCAACATAAATCACCATTTCAACGAAATATAACTGGTCACAAATGTCAATAACTTGTCCAATATAAGAAATGAAGCTCGAGTACCTCAACTTGCAAACTTTCATTAAACCTGCCTTCTCTCTCACTCAATTCTTTTCTACTCTTGGCAAGGTCCTTCTCTAACTCTGATATTGCCCCATCTTTCTCGTCAATAAGCTTTTTGATATCTTCCAACTGTACATCCTTCTCACTTAAATTTGACTGGAAATAGCAACAGATCATAAGTATATTAAACAATCAAATCAAACACAAAGAATAAATAAGAATACTCCCTCCGTCCCATTATTATAGGCCTACTTCTTTTTTCACTTGGATTAAGAAATTACATTTCATGGGAATACATAAATTAACTTTATCACTACTTTTCCAAAAATACACTTCATTGCACCCTATTAATGTTTCTTAGTATTATAAAAAGTTGTTGACGTTGATAAAAAGTCAACATATTAAATAGGGGTATAATAGGAAAAATTTCTCCACCCCTTTCTTAAAAAGGAAATAGGCCTATATATTGGGACATACAGAAAAGGAAAGTGGACCTATATTTATGGGACGGAAGGAGTAATAAGCTTTTGATACTGTAAATGCTACTCTTTGAAAAGTCAGAACACATGTTTCTTGTCCTCGCAAAACTCATATTGTTTTCAACCACTGCTTTGGAAAATAAAATTCTAAGTTATTGACCTTTGTACAGCGAAATTGTAACGATTAGGCGTGTATGACTACTCAAACGTTATTAAATCATTAACTATCACACATAATTGAATCATTCAAGATTACACGCTAACGAAAAAGAATATGAAAATAAAAAAATAAAAATAAAAATACTTGAAAGAAAGGTCATGCATAACTGTCATCGATTTTTGTTTTTCGTATATAATAATATAAGGAGGACTAAAAACTACAAACATTCTAAAAAATAAGATTAATTTACCACTAGGGATAGTGGAATACTGTCATCGATTTATGTTTTTTGTACTGTTTTTCTTTTTATCATTAAGTTAAATGTATCCCTCCATTGCCTGGTTTTTGTGTATTAAATGTAGAGCATACTAATAACTTTACAGAAATATGGGCACAATATTTAAAATTTTGAAGACAATGGAATTATACTAATAACTTTCTTAATATTATCGATTGTCATGAAACCTTCATGATATTGTTTTCTATGTCAATTTTTGGAGAGGATTTCATTAAGGTTTCTTTTTTAGTCAATCCAAAAATGTTACTTGCTGATATTTATATGTTATGTGCAACAATTCTACATTTTTTAATTGTACCCCATTTTATATGTTAACAATAGACGAAATTTGGAATTAATATTCTGCGTTAGTATCACTGCTCTTTTACAATGTGACAACCAGAGGCATAATCACGTCATATACATACAAATATTATAGGAGTGGCCGAACTTATGTAAAAAAATAAATAAATAAATATTTACATTGTAAATTTAACACTAAAATTACAAATAAAAAAATTATATTAAAAATTTTGGCCTAAAAAAATTATAAAAATAACTATAGTCTCTCTTAACAAATTAATAGGTCCGTCGTAGTGGCCACTTATTTTAGTTTTCTATTGTTACTTAATAGTTTGGATTGTTACTATAGGAGGGTCGAAATGTATTTACTGCAAATTGGTTTAACATCTCGTTTAGTTAATGATTCACATTGATCACATTCCATTGGGCTAGTTTCGAATTGTTGCTTAATAGTTAGTTTTATTTTTTTCCCTTGAAAATTGTGGCTTGTGACTTGTGGTATAAATTTCAAATATTTGCTTTTAAAAGTACACTTCTGCTTTGTTTAGTGTTGCATTTAAACGTAGACTTTGGGTTCTTTTAGAAATTGATATTATTTTCTATTATTAATGAGAAAAATAATCTCAAAATTATTTGTTGAATTCTTAGTACATGTCTACTCAGTGGCAGATCCATGATTTATGGGCAAAAGGACCAAGTCTACTTAGATATATAAGAAATTGTATATAATTTTTTCAGGGGAATCCTAAAGGTGAAATAAATATTTTAAAATTTTTTATAGATATTTCGGAGGAATTTCGGGGGTCCAGACCCTTTCCTGCTCCTTTCCCTGGTTTGTCTTTGTCCACTTTTGTCTTTTTATGGTAAAAATTATTTTATTTAATAATATGTCAAAGTTATCTATATCAATCAATTATAAGTTTAGACTTTTGTACATGATTACATGAGCATCATTCTTTTGTAATCAAAATTTCTACTATGAATTCTATTCTTATAATTATTACGGTTATAAATTAAACATATCACAATAATTTTTTTAACTCATTAGTATTATATCTACTTTTACAATTAATTTTTAAAAACAATTTTAAAAAGGTGTATTGTGAAAGTTACGAGCAGTATCATACTGACCTTTAGAGATGCGTTGAATGTCTTTGTTTACTTCTTCGTTTTTGAATTGAACTTAATATCTTGATATCTAAGTTCTAACTAAGGGAAAATATGCTTAAATAAAAAAATGATATTCTTGTATCAATGTACCACTCTACAATTATAATACAAATCACCAAACAAAACCATTTCTAAATTTCCAACCAATTTCATCAATGGCTAATGTTAGTCTTATTAAAAATGGATGGCCAATAATTAATTTTTCTTGTTTGAAAGTTGGCTCAAGTAAGGGCTAGTTTAGTTGCAGCTTTTACGTAAAAATATTATTTTTTAAAATCTTCCAGTATAGTTAAATCAAAATTGTAAGCAAAAATTCAACCGAAAAATATACAAGCAAATACAATCCGATTGTTGAGTAAAAAACAGAAAATGTTAGAGCTTAAAAATTGTAAATTGGGCTTTTGAAGTTGGGCTTTCGTTTGCCAATATGTTTCAGGAAAACCCAAAACAAAATAAGTTGGGCTTTGTCCAGTTGTAAATTGGAGGCATTACTGCATCTTTCACCCACCCTCTTCTTCCTTCCAGATCTGAAAATCTCTCTCTCTCTCTCTCTCTGTATCGTATGTAGTTTCAATTTTCACTAAATTTTCTCTTGCTTGTTTTCTGTTACAAATTTTGATCTTGCGATGCATGTGGGTATTATATAATGCAGCTATATAAGCCAATTGCACTCAATTTTGATCTTTGTTTGTTGAATTTGTAGTCGTGTTATGTTAAATTCTGGCATTTTTTATTTTTATTTTTTGATATCATGAAAATATCCCAAGTTTAATGTACTTTCGAATTTTGATATTTCTCCCAAAATTTTTGCTTTTGTTTTGCTAGTCTTTTTTCCTCAGCTTCTTGTATTTGGATAATTTGTTTATTATGATTTTTATGCTTGTTTTTTTAGCTTAAAAGCCATATACATTTGACTTCGCTGCTTTTTCATTAAGCTTATATGTTGTCTTGGCCATAAAAAATTATAAAATGTATGGTGTTTGCATCTAGATTTTGGGGGGAACTAGATTTTTTTGCTTTCGTGTGTGTGTAAAAGGCGCAAGCATACGAATCCATATAGTGTAGTATTTGTTCCATTACCTTTGAAAACTTATTTTATCACTGGATAGCTTTTTTCATTAAATCCCAACATTTATATTGTTTCATAAACCATGGAAAGATCCTGGCTTTAGATGTTTTGTTATATAGGCATCTTCAATTTTCAGTAATTCCTCTCAAAGTTAGTCATTCTCTTGTTAGCTTCGGTAGGCTAGTAAATATTTTGATCTTGTGATACATCTACTTGGAGGAACCGAACCATTGGTTTGCCAGAGGCTACAACAAAAAATGCATCAAATGCCCTATATTTTAGCTTAAAATTTTTTATGTGTGGCTTTTGCACCTTAAATAATAATTCTTTTACCCCCCTTATAATTTGTACACGTTCAACCCCCATGACCCCCATCCCAACCACCAGGAACCAAATCGTCGGTTCCTGTCTTTGACCTTGTCTGTTTTTTATATAGGGATGGTTTGGTTGCATTTTTAAAGATCAGATTTCCTCTTTTTTTATTTGAAAGTTGATGTGCACTTGGGTGCTTTATCTTCAATGCTGAGCTTTTCTATTGTTTTGACCAAAAAAGGCTACGAGTTTTGAGTTGGATGCAACTAACTAGTTCTTCTGCTTGAAAGCCTTAACAAAACAAACCCTTAGTGTGGTATATAAGGCGAACTCGAAACAAATTTGACCTACCATCATGATATTTTTAGTTCTTTGTAGACCATTCTGATCTTAGGCTAGTGTTTTCTACTGAGAAGCATTGACTCAAATACGGACACGGATGCGGTAACTACTAAAATCTTTTTAGATGCGGACGCGGCAAGAATTCGACAATTTTTTTATAATAATTTCTATGAGTTATTTATTAATAGGAATCAACAAAATAAGTAATAGAAAAGTGCTACTGGTAAACAATAATATTAAATCTTGAGTTTTAACAAAGTAGGAACTGAGCAATAGCATTATATCGTAATCTAGTATACTTTAATAATGAGTATCAATTATCAAAAAACCCAAAAACATAATATGCACTAAAAGACTAAACAACTAATGTACCATGATTTGTTTAAATCATCAAAATGTATAACTAAGTAATGACCACGAAGTAGAAAAGAATTACAAATTGATTCATGTATGTTCACGGCCTAGGCTTTCTATTTAATATCAGCAATTTTTATCCCCCCAAATGTTGGCTCTTCAAAAATCTCCTTTTTCATTCTGATGAGTGGATAATATTCTAAAATTTATTATTAACATGACATGCCCTAAGTTTTGGGGTTTTTCATTGGCGGTATGATAATATTAAGAATTGGTTTGTGTTTTGTCATTTTCAGTTTGACTTATTTTGCGAATCTTATCTTGTATGAGAGCATATTATGTGGCTTGTGATTGTGAAAGTGAATGTTTTGATGTTGATTAATAAGACTTGGTGCTGATGAAAAGTCTTCAATTAGGACTTTTTTGAAAATGTTGGTTTTGTTTTCTGTTGATACTGAAAATTAATTTTTTGTTTTTTGGTTTTTGATCTCTTACTAGACTTGATTGTGTAAAGAAGCTGTTGTATGCGAGCTGTTACATGAAAAAATCTCTTTAGAAGAAAAACATATACTCCTTTACTCCTATCCACGATAGCATTTGGTAAATCACCCAAACTTGACTGACTAATCATTTTACAACTCCTTTATTTGTACCATGTCACCCTTTAGTTCTTGATGTTAGTGTTTTTAATTTTAATACTCATTAGGATATTATTTCAGTGTTACCCATGAATTTTATTTTTCTTCCATGGTATTTGGTTATGCCGGTTAGCTAGTCCCATGAATTTTATTTTTCGATGACAATTCAATTGTTTTCGAGTATATTTGTCTGTCACACTCTCAGATCATTGCTATTATGATAAGTCATATGTCATACTTGTTGCAACAATTTGAGATTACTATTTTCTAATGATGTGATGAAAAAAGCAAAATTTTGTAGCTTTGGTTCATTAAGTTTGGTAAATTGCTTTAGATTACCACTGATAGCTTTTCTGCAGTTGTAACAGGAACCGAAAAGATCACCAATGGGACAAGTTTGCGGTTGTATTCAAGTGGATCAGTCCACTGTGGCTATCAGAGAAACTTTCGGAAAGTTCGACGAAGTGCTTGAGCCTGGATGCCATATCATGCCATGGTGTATCGGCCAGCAATTGGCAGGTCTCCTCTCCTTGCGTGTGCAACAGCTAGACGTTCGTTGCGAAACAAAGACTAAGGTCTGCCCACCGTTTATATATTTTTGGCCGTATATATGAATATTGTAGTTGTATATATTTTGATGTGTTACTATGTCTATTGCTATTCAGGATAACGTTTTCGTCACTGTGGTTGCTTCTGTTCAATACCGAGCTTTGGCTGAGAAGGCTTCTGATGCTTTCTATAAGCTGAGCAACACCAAGGAGCAGATCCAAGCCTATGTCTTTGATGGTACGCATGAACAAACAAAACCTTGATCTCAAAAATTTGGGATCGGCTAAATTGAAGCAAACTAGATATTATGTCTAGGCATTAGGTGAATTTTCCAATTCCACTAGTTTTCATTTCTCATACACTGTGTTTTGATATCACTCGCATCCATGTTTTTAAAGGTCTACCTACCTTCATTTTCCTTTGCCAGGTTATTATTCTCACTTTAGCTAGCTAGTGCACTCATTGTTTTCGTTATTATTGACCTTTGAAGCTGCCCCGAATGTTAAAACTTATTTATTCATTTCTGGTCTTATATTTCTTAGTCTTCACACACATGTATCTCTTACATACGAATATTTTTTTCACTTATTTTGTATTTATCTTGTTTCTTAGTTGCCCGGATACTATGCGTATTAGATATAAAAATTTGAAACACTTGAAACCCTTTATCTTGTTTGTTTTACAACCCCAATGTCATTTATTTTAGCTTTGGTTATTTGTTTCAGTAATCAGGGCAAGTGTGCCAAAGTTGGAGCTTGATTCAACCTTTGAGCAGAAGAATGAGATAGCAAAAGCTGTGGAAAATGAACTCGAAAAGGTATTGATTTGCTTATCCACAGCCATCCTTTCATATTTAAATTCGTCAACTAACTGTTTTTCTTTATTATTTGGATTTTGTAGGCCATGTCTCATTATGGCTACAAAATCGTCCAAACTCTCATTGTGGATATCGAACCAGATGTCCGTGTTAAGACAGCTATGAATGAGATTAATGCAGGTGTCGTATTCTCATGCTTGTGAATACGTTCACTTCCAGATTGGTCGTCTTAAAGTTGCTTCTGTAGTATATTTCTACATATTGCTTCAAATATCCGAAAAAGCACTTCTGTACCTTATTGCTCCTTAAAGCAGTCCATTCAAGTAAAAAAGAACTTTTTTCTCATCGCATTTTTTGGTGACCTAGCTGCAAGAATGAGGGTTGCTGCAAACGAGAAAGCAGAGGCAGAGAAGATACTACAGATCAAGAGAGCCGAGGGAGATGCCGAATCCAAGTACTTGGCCGGGCTCGGGATAGCGAGACAGCGCCAGGCGATCGTGGACGGGCTGAGAGACAGCGTGCTTGCCTTCTCCTCCAATGTTCCTGGGACATCGTCCAAGGATGTGATGGACATGGTCCTCATAACTCAGTATTTCAATACTATGAAGGAGATCGGTGCCTCTTCTAAGGCTTCGTCTGTGTTCATCCCTCACGGTCCTGGGGCTGTGAAGGACATCGCATCTCAGATCAGGGACGGTCTCCTCCAGGGCCAGACAATGGAACGCTAGACTTATGCGAAAGGGGTTGCTTTCGTACAATGGTGTTTGTTA
>MKEJ01081579.1:0-10182 GCA_001753735.1 Embelia ribes | reverse complement strand
CTTATAGATATGGTGACACATTTTCAAATACTTGGCAACCTCGATGTGTCTGCTATAACTTAACTATACGTGTCTGCTATAAATTATCCATATGTATCTACTATAATTGTTTTCTTATGGATATGATAACACATTTTTAAATACTTGGGGCAAAATTTTCACTTTACACAATTTTTTATTGGGGCAAATTTAAACATATTGCTAACCATCACGTGTCTAGATTGAAATTTATTATACTTCAAGGGGTAAAACGAATTTCCTATAAATTTCATAGTACAAATTGTACTAAAAGGGTGACCCTGTATATGCCCTAACTAGGGATCCAGTCATTCCTTCTACATTTTTTCCAACCACACACCATCTGCTTTGTCACTTTCCTATGGCCGATCTTTCCGGAAATCCAGATAGCCCTATGACGGAATCCAAAAGCGAGTTATGGAGGAGGACCTTTTTTACGGTGGGCCTCTAGTGGACCCCGTGGACCTTCCCCTAGATTCTCGGGATGACCATTTCCCGATGTTTCATGATCCAAAATTCAAGTATGGAATTGCCTCACGATTGCTGGTCAATGTCCTTTTTTGCGAGATTGTGTGACCTATGTGAGCTTTCCGATACTAATGAGCAAGTAGTTCACCCCTCGGCTCAATCCAATCACCTCGCACGCTGCTCCAAGAGGCTGCAACAATATGTTGCCAATATGGGCAAGGTATTTATACTAATTTATTTATAGCTTGGATCTAAAAACTGAATTTATTTTTCATATTCTCAATGGTTTAATGCATAATTGTATTTGTTGTCCTTTACTATACCTTAATGTAGTTTTTTTTCTATACAGGAAAGGCTTGCTATTGAAAAACTCATAAAGGACTTGTACTTTACTATGGATACAAGGTGACTTGCAATGTAAGAGATCCATACTAGATTTGACGCCATGCTCGCAATGCCCATGTGCACGCCCTGGCAGTAAGGGTGGAGGCATTGGAGGATGAAAATCGGGTGCTTAATAGCAGTTGCAACAGTGGCGGGGCGGGTCGCATTTTTATTAATGGAGTTTAAAAAATACATATTTTGTTTACGATTATGTAAATTGTGACTTTGTATGGTGTTTTTGTGATATGTGTTCTTGTATTTTTTATTTCAATGTCTCAATAAAGAATAACGGAATAAGATTTATGTTAAAGTAAATGACGATACACAATTGCCTATACATGAATAACAATTTAAATAACTAAATAATTTAAGTTAAAAGTAAAAAATTTGGTCCCTTTGGCTTAAGAATAATATCAAATAATATGAATTTGAACATGATAAATATAATTTTTTTAAATAATTGCATTTATACATATGTTTAATTTGTATCTAATATCAAAACTTAATATACCGTAGACCGTAATGGGAGAACGGGAATGAAATTGACAAAATAGGAAACATTATAGGTGATTTTGAATATCTAAACGAATAGTTATTGGTCACTATCGAAATGTGATGATACGTTTTCTAATCCATTGGATGTCCGCATGCACGCCCACATCAAATCAAATAAATTGGATTAAATATTCCAATTGTCAACTTATGTACAACTTTACTATGACTATACATTATGCACAACTGTCCTTTGAGTAATGAGATATCTACATAGCTGTAAATTGGTTAATGGGTTGTTTTCAATGGCAGCATTTATTACTGAATATTACACTTTCTAGTTCGTCATAAGTCGCCTTATTTCTTCAACGTTTGTCACCGTTCATCAAATGCTTATAAGTTGCCTTATTGCATCACAATTCGTCATCGTCAGCAACAAAATACAAAATAATATTTACATTATCAAACAAGTGTGTGTCACGTACTTCAAAGTTCCATTTTAAATTTACAAGATTATTCAAATGTTATAATTACATATGTCGCCAAACTTTCCACATATCCTCATCCATATAAATACGTCCCCTATAAATAAATTATTTAATGTTCAACTACACACAATTATACTTTCCTGAATAGGTAATCTAGTTCTCACCCAAATAGATTTACAATCCTTAATGGCCAATCCCCATGCTCTTCGGGACGTTCACATGGTAGTTCATGATGACAACCACTCAGTTGGTGTGCCCATTGTCCCCATTTAAGGTGAGCCTACAGTTGAGATTGGGCGTCATGACCTCCCTTTGGATAATATTTATAATCACTTCAGATGGTCGATGATTGAGGAAACCGAGGTAGATATCCCCAACTGTGGCCGCTCAACCTTCTTCGATGAATGCATGCATGATATATATGCCCTTAATCGTGACCTTTCCGATCACACGGACTCTTATCACCTCCACCAATGCTCTAGTAGACTGTGCGATATCGTAGTCGAAATGAGATTGATAAGTCTACGTTCATACCGCATATGTAAATTTTTTTATTAAACTTGATACGTGCAGACATTTGACTTCTTATTTTTTATTAACAGGGGAGGCTGGCAGCTGAACAGGTCGTACAAGACCTGCTGGTTGCCCTTCGGGCCATTACCAACGCAGCAGTAGAGGACTGTACTGAAATGGAGAGCAATGCCAGGGCTTATAGGTCACACCTATAAGCCTAGAATGCCAGGGTGACTACCCTTAAGGACACCTTAGCCTACGCTATAAATGATAACTAGATTTACCGGGTTGTATGGCTAGTTTATTTGTATAATAATTTTTTTACTACGTTCTTTTTCATGATGTAAATATTAGTACAAACTTCTTACTTTAAAAACAAATGTATGAACATTCTTGTAATTATGTAGTAAAAATTCATTTTCTTTGGCATGTAATTATGAAAATTTGAGGTATGTTTGTTTAATTAGTTAGTATGATCTATGTCTCTCTTGGAGTAGAGGAAAGCTAGCTGATACCCAATTATTCCCAAACTAGAAAATACTATACCAAATAATATAATAATGTGGGGACTTGTACTTTCGCATGGTAATACTTAACATAATAGGTACATTACACTTGGACCCCATCCAGCTGCTGAAACTCGCTTATAGCATTCCCACTTGTAATATGTATATTATATATTATATATTTTTAAAAAATATATATTATAATACATACAAAATATTATATATATATATATATATGTATAATATATACAATATAATATAAGACAACTCCTAATATTACGTCATATAATATTAGCAAAATGATACATAAATTTATCTAATATGTATATATATATATATATATATAACTGAAATAATTATAAATGATAATTGTTATATTTGCATGCTTATTATATATTTGTGGCTTCATTATGACATTTTATATGTTAAGTGTGTTTAGTTTTACTAAATTTTTATTCACCATAGCAAATGGTTCCATTTAATTAATTATTGTTTGTGGGATTAGTTGTATGTGGTAGTTGGAAAAGTTTCCTATCATATTTAAAGTGCTTGGTCCAATAGTATATTTAGTGACTTTTCACATACTTGTCAATGTAATAATTTCATTTCCCATGTTGTGGCATGCTTGTATCCAATATATATGTGGTAGTGTTATACCATTGCCTTTGGTCTATAAAAACGCTGACCAACTTAGTCCTGCCACAACACTACAATGGAACAAATAAAAACAACAATTGCAAGGTTGGATGCGGTATCCAAATTGTTAGATATATGATCTTTATATTGCTTTAATTTTTAAGCTACCAATGTACTTAATTTAGTTATATGGGGTAATTCACACCAATAATAGGAATTTCATTTTATGTAGAAAAAAATGGCAACCAATAATAGAGAGAGCATCGAAGCAACTGTTCCATCATAGCCCATACTGGTGGTCGAGAGGACTAGAGTTGGGTTAAGGAGAAAGTTGTTTACGAACTCGTCGTCATCTCCTTCAAAGAAATTAAAGAAGGTGACAGATCCAAGTAGTGTTGGCTCTTAGCCAACCGATGATGTGTCAAGGGATGTTATTTCCATAACATTTGCCAAACAGGAGGCTACACACGCCTTTTACAAGGAGTACGCAGCCAAGAATGGGTTATGGATTTGGAAGTATAAAATTGGGGTACCGAAAACAAAAGCTCAATCATGGGTCTGTTGCCGAGAGGGGCTAAGCCCAGTTGGGTACAAGTACTCAAAATGGTTGGGCTATAACATGTGCAGGTTTTATGCCTGGCCAGATTGACCATTTTCCGCGATGAAGATGGATCAATATGGAGGGTTTGTGACCTTGTCATTATGCATAGTCATCAAATGACCCTTGCTCATTCCTGAATTAGAATTTTTGTCTTATAAAAGAAAATAGCTAGATGAATAGTCTAATTTGTTATTCTTCGATTGCAACAAAACTAATTTATCTATTAAAATTCTATGGTGTTACGGACCTTGACTTCATTTTCAATGTTTGTAACTTCCTTTTACGTGTACCTACCGTGACTTATATGATTTGGATGCATTATTTCAACGGAATATAATATGGATTAAAAGAATAGCAGTAGGGTAAAAAAAAAACCTTAACACGAATACCAACATGCTCGTTAAGTGGAAAAAAATGTAATGAACAATTATTATATCATTAACACAATCAGATGGAGTGGACGTTACATATTACTTGGACTTTTCAAAATAAATATTATTTAATAATATAATATTGACGAATACCTTTTGCTTATGACAGACTGTTATGAACATGTGACGAAATTGGCAGAAGTATGATGAATTGTGATTATCCAATAAATTTTTATGAACTATGATGAATCGTGGCTGAAATGAAATATTTACAATACAAGGATGAGAGCTTGAAGAGATCTTGAAAATAAATTTTATAAATTGTGATGAAATATTTACAAAATCGCACCCTATTGATGAACCCTATACAATTTTTTACACCAATGAAGAGATCTTGAAAATAACGACATGACAATAGATGTACTTGGAGAATATTGTGATACCAGTATGAAATGTTACCTAGTACAGAGAGCTTGTTTTAATCTAGTGTACTATATCATGATTCAAATGTACAAATGTGGTCTTCATTGGTATTATGGATGATACCTTTCAACTCAAAACAACTTTTACTTTTCCCAATTTCAATACTAATCCCCACAACCACAAGGGAAATTTTTAAAAAAATTGGCCTTCACCCATACGAGCATCAAGTCATAGATAGTATCGAACAATTATTCTTAACATACACATACGACATACATATGCAAAGGATTAGTAGAAATATTGTTACGATAATGCTCGATATTCCATGTATGGAAGATGATCACATTAGAACGTATACTTTTGCATCTGAGGACGAGGCAAGCAATTTCTACAACACATATGCAAAGCTCAAGAGGTTCAGTACTAGGAAGGATGAGAAGCGGATAAACAATGTAGGAATTGTAACCACCAGACAATGGGTATGTTCAAAACAAGGAAGTAGGGATAAAAAATTCATTAAAATGAAAGCTGTGTATATAAACCGAGACCGAAAACAAGGAGCGGTTGCCCAGCAAAATTTCGCATTCATTTTGAAGGTGTTAGTAAACGATATTATGTCTCTAACTTTATAAGCAAGCATAGCCATCAATTAATTGAACATGGAACCATCACACCGAAGGCTAAACGCTGCGGACAAGGCAATGGTGACCGCATTGTGTGGAGTGGGTGTGAGAGAAAACCGCGCAATGGATTATTTCACTCAACAAGCTGGGAATCCTTCATAGGTAGGATTTATACTAGTGGATTTGCGAAACAATAATTATAGGGAGCATAAGCATGATGTATTAAGGGTGATGCAGAAACCGTACTTAACTACGTTGATAAAAAGAAAGTACATGACCAGACTTTCTTTTATATGTACAACACTGATCAAGATAAGCACCTCATCTATCTTTTTTGGTCGGATTCAATTTCTCGTACCAACTACGATATATTCGGTAATGTGTTGACGTTCGATGCTACCTATCACACAAATGCGTACAATATGTCTTTCGTATATCACACTATCATATATGGTTGAGCAATAGTAGCAAGCGAAACAATCACTCATTATGAATGGGTTTTTAATGCCTTTCTCAAGGCCATGCATGGAAAGCAACCGACAACCATTATAATTGATGGAGATCATGCAATGAAAAGTGCAATTATAACTGTTTTTCCCAATGCCAAGCACCATCTTTGCATGTGACATTTAGAAAGAAATGCCACGAAGAAGGTCCATGCCAAAGATTTTATGTGAAGGTTTAAGGAATATATGGAATTGGAAGGTACACTGGATGAATTCAATGTAGCGTTAAGGGCCCTGGTAGATGACTTTCAATTGAAGAATAAGAAGAGTGCAAACAAGGTGTTCACGAAACGGAATATGTGGTCCACAATGTATTTGAAAGGGGTATTTTTTGCAGGAATGACAACTACGCAAAGATGCGAAAGTATAAACTCATATCTGTATCAATTCACAGAGGCCTGACTCCATTTCATAGAGGTTGTTCATGCATTCGAAATTGTTGTTCTCGATCTTCGTGAGAAGACTCTTCAAGCTCAGGGAAAAGCAGAGTACAGTTCGCCCGTTATCAACAATGTCCTTAGGCATCTTCAAAGCCATGGCGCGAAAGTTTATACCCCAAGCATCTTTCAAATTTTCAAGCAGTAGTTAGATCATGTTATACAAATTTTCAATTACAATAACACCGTCAATATGGACAGTGTTAAGGTGTACTATTTAGCAGCTTACAATGATAACAATCAAAAGACTTGGATAGTTAGGTACGACTCCAAGGATCGAACAATCAAGTGCAATTGTAATGTTTTCCCATTCGTCGGAATTTTTTGCTCACACATGATATCCATGATGAAAAATGAGAGGATGCGGCAAATTCCAACAAGTTGCATCGTTGCACGTTTGATTAAATCTACACAGTCAATGCTATGTACGTCTGCTGATGACCTGTCAATGAGGGAGTCTGCTTCAATTGTCAGGTACGGTTGTTTGTCTGGTATTGGGAATAAGATCAACTATTATGCCTCAAGGGCGAAAGGAGGTTTTGAGATTGCTGCAAAAAAACTAACTGCTTTGGAAGAAGAAATAAGGGATTTGTACCTCGAAACAAATGGGGAGGGCATCGATGAAATAGATCGGGGAAACAAAAAGCAATTTGATTCAAGACTTGCCTATGTTCCTAGGAAAAGGCAAACAAACTAGCACAAATGATTCAACAACCACAAAAAGAAGATACACCATTTGCAGGTAATAGACCAACAAAATAATGTAACAAATAACTTTATATTCATTACAGCGGACTCTATAAGTGTAACTAACCATCATAAAAATAAACATATCCCATTTTTGCAATTTTTTCTATTGCGGGCTCGAAGGTCACACGAGGAATAAATGCTCCAACCATATTGATCTGGTGGTCTATGGAGGCAGTATTGCCAACCTCGATGACCCATATGAAGTAGATGTAGATGATGAGGATGGCAACCCTATCAGCCTTGGAAATCTAGACGGCATGCTAATGTACGCGGGGGAAGGCAATAGTAGCGTTTCGTTACCTATCGGAGCGGGCCTGGATCGTCATTTAACTATCACAACATCGATCACGACTGCTAAATTCCAACCATGGAAAATGACTAATTTCAAGGATGAGGAACATCTTTAAAGTTGCTAAATTTTATCAAAATATTTGAACACATGTTACTTGTATGGTTGCATTTTTTTTTTTGTTTGTAATCATAGTACTTGCGTAATGATTAGATTCCTCTATGGTTTTATTGGTTTGATGCTCCATTTGGTAGGAATACGGGAACTTATTAAGTTTTGTCTTTTTGTATGACCACAATGCGTACACGTGCATAATAACATAAGAGCAAATAAAAAAAATTAAATAATTCTTATTAAAATAGAGGTATTGTAATTATCATTTTTTTGACGGTTGTGTATGTAAATCAACACAACATAGATAGATTTTTATTATACTGCATTTATTTTTTTCTATTTAGCATTGTATATTTTCTAAAAATATTGTTACTTTTTTTACTTGTTCATGAATTTTTAACAAAATATTAAAAAAATGAACTTCAAAAGTATTACAATTTCACTATTTATTGCTTTTTTTATATACATAATCCATAAGATATATACTTTTGATAAGCATTAAAATTAAATTTAAATTTGCATATATTGAATATTTTTATCTAAAAGTCTTTGTGACGAATTGTGATGAACTATGATGAATGGTGTTAAAATGTGAAGTTTGACGATTTGTGACGAATTATGACGAAATGTGATATATTATTATGAATTATGATGAATTTAATGAAGTATGGATACCGTGATGAACTGTGTTAAAATGTGAACTTTGACGATTTGTAATGCATTGTGGCGAAATGTGATATATTATTATGAATTGTGACGAATTTGATGAAATATGGATACAGTGATGAACTGTGTTAAAATATGAACTTTGACGATTTGTGATGTATTGTGACGAAATGTGATGTATTATTTTGAATTGTGTCAAATTTGATGAAGTATGGATAATGTGATGAACTGTGATAAACTATAATGAACTTTGTTGAACTGTAAGTTATGACGAACCGTGTTGAATTGTTACGAAATATGATGAACTATGATGAAATTTGTTACATGAGATGTGACGAATTGTGATGAACATTGACGATTTGCAATGAAATGTAAACGTCAACTGTGACGAGTTGTGATGAACGACATTTAAATAATTTATAAATAATTAAAATTTCATTATGAAATATATAATTTCAGCAAATTGCTTGTTCACAAAATATTGGCCTCAATAAGTGAGTGAATATAAATAAATAAATTATTATATATTACATTCTTAAAGATTGAATCAATTAATAACGTTTAACCTGTGCAAAGGAACGATTTAATTATCAAAAAATTAGCTATTATCTAAATATTAAATACAATCTAGTAATTAACTACGCCGAGACGATAGCTGGGCCGCCTGTACCGAAGTGGCCAAGAACCACGTCCCCCCTTCTCTCTCTCTCTCTCTCTCTCTCTCTGTCCCTTTTGATCCCGATTTTAGGTTCTTTCTTCTCCATTATATGTACTTCATATACATACATAATAATTTGTTTTCCCCACTTAAATTCCAAACGTTTTTGTAACTTTCAGGTGTTGGGTCTGAAATATACTTCATGTATATATATTTATTGTAATTCTTTTCATTTCTGATATTTTTTCCTTTCAGCTACTGGGGCTGTTATTTAATCTCTATAGGCGTTGACTTTGTTTTTTATGAAATTTGGCACTTCTTTTTTGTTTTTATGTTTTTCCTTCTAGCTGTAATGGGATCCCTTGGTGACAATCTAATTTCCCATCATTTGATTATTGAACTTTCTATAACTTGTGTTTGAAGAATTTGTTAGATAGATTAGCCTTCTAGTATGTGTTTGTGTGTAGATGTATTTATTTCACATGTGTATGCATAGGTGTATTGCTTGACAAATTTGGTTATTAGGGTCTTGTAGTTTTATTGACTAATTAATGGATAAAAAAATTGAGGAGTGTAAAGATGCAAAAAAGAGCCCCAAGAGTAAGCCTTTGGTTGTTGGGGAATTGGGAAAGGATGAGTTAAATGGAGGGGAAGAAAGAGAGGGTGATGAGACGGAGGCATTGTTGCCGCCTCGTAGGGGCGGGTTGTCGAAGAAGCCGGGAAAGCCGAGGCGGAGTGTGCAGTGGAATGATAGAAATGGGAATAAGCTTGCTGAGGTGTTGGAGTTCCAACCAAGGTATACATGTATATGTATTTTGTTTCAATTTCATTTCATTTGTATGGGATCTAATAGTTCAAATTTTGAGAAGTTTTGATCTTTCATTCTATTATATTTACGGGTATAGTGTTAATGAGGAGATATGTGTCTGTACAATGGAGACTGAGTAATTCATCCCACCTTGTCCCTCGGGACATATCAGTCGCCTATTTGGAGTTGAAGTTGTCCAGAGGGAGTACCAGACCAAAGCACACTCTGGGGCATAAAAATTAAAAAAAACATGGGATTAGAGTCCAACTGAGGGTTTGTTTGGTTGCATGTTTTAAGCAAATAATCCAGCTTATTTCTTACTAAGAAAAAAGCTGAATGCATCCAGTTTAAAAGTTTCAGCCTAATAGTTGAGTAGCCAAAAACTACCTAACTTTTAAGCAAAAAATCATAAAAGCAGGAGCTTATAAGCT
>MKEJ01081576.1:0-10368 GCA_001753735.1 Embelia ribes | reverse complement strand
ATAAAAAAAAAAAAAAAATCCACACAAAAAAAAAATAATTAAAGAGTCCTAAAATCCAATCACCATTTTCCCGTTGATTCCTTCAACTCTCTCTCTCCCTCTCTCTCTCTCTCTCTCTCTCTCTCTCTCTCGCCCGTAAATGAAATGCTTCCACTTCACTTTCGACGACGGCGACGCCGCCGCTGTCTCTAAACCGCCCTCCTCCTCGAAAGTCTCGTGGGCCCGCTCCTTCAGCATCGCCTCCAGCACCGTCGACACGCGCCGCTCCGAGTTCGACTCTGACTCCCGCGACCTGGTCGACTCGGCCCACGAGTTCCTGGCTCAGCGCCGGGCCAACGATCTCAGGGTCTTTAGCTTCTCCGAGCTCAAATCCGCCACCAGAGGGTTCCACCGGGGGCTGTTGATCGGAGAAGGAGGGTTCGGGTGCGTCTACAGAGGGGTGATTACGGATGACGTGGACGGTCGGGATTCGGAGATGGAGGTGGCGGTCAAGCAACTCAATCGGAATGGCTTCCAGGCATGTGTGTTTTTGGTCGTTGGATTGTGTTTTTGGACTTGGTCAACTGTGCCCGATTTTAAGCAAGTCTAGTGGATTTGATTTGTGCTATCTTATTTATGTGGCCTTTGGTGAAATGATTTCTTGAAAGGAAATGTAATAAAAAAAAAAAATATTGAACATGAACTCATGATTTTTTTTTTTGGGGGGATTTTTCTTTCCATCATATCTTACTACAAGTAATTATTGCATCAAATAGAGCCTTAGTGTACTTAAATATGAATTTATGACAATTTATCACTAAAATGTTGGGTATATCTATTGGTGTAACTATTTTTAATCACTTCATTTTAATTCATAGAGCTCAAAGGCTTTGTCCGCTTTTAAGGGAAAAAAAGTTGTTTTTTAATGTAAAAAATGCTTAACTTAAAAACTGATAACCAAATGCAATCCAGTTTTTGAGGAGGAAAAAAATCAAGCTTAAAAAGCAGCAACCAAACAAGCCCAAACTCTATAATATATGACGTGAAATTGAAAATAACCGCACTAAACCTCCTAAAGTTAAATGTATAATTAGGGATGGGCACTGATCTCCTTGTTGAATGGGAGAATCTAGCAAACCCATCAATTGTTAGGGATTGAATAGTGTTTGGATACATGGTGAGAGAGTTTTCTCGGGTTTAATTAAAGTTTGTGATTGGAGCCATTTAGGCACACTGGTATAGTGCCGTAAAGTTCATAAATTGGGATAAGATTGTCTTGTAGAAATGGGCTATGGAAACTCTATGGTGATTCCAGTACTAGACTTTTTTTTCCAGGATTTGGTGGTGATTACCAATGCGATGAAACCTTGTATGATGCAATTATGCTATTGATTTAGAATTTGTTTTTGTATTGTTTATTTGTTTCTTACTGGTTTCCTTTATTCATGATAGCATCAATTTTATCACCCAAATTTTGTTTGTTTGGGTGTAGTTGCATGGAAAACTTATTGTTTGTGGTTGGTGTGTATGTAGTTAGGTATTTCCGTGCTTTTCTTTGCTTACACAATTAAGACTTCAAGCCTGTTAATTTTAAGGCCTCTCTGTAATGATTTCCGCCTTTCCTTGAAAACTGAGATCATGAGCTAGATGCTGTTCGGCCTTTAAAAGGTGGCCAATTGTTCCTTCTGCTTTTAGTTTAGGCCACCCACCGACTCCATTATTTTGCAGATGATTCTTTTTCTGAATTCTTGATCAAATTATTGGTCTGAGGTGTAGTTTAAGTTTGAAACATCTCCTTCTTCACAAACTTCATATTTCAAGGCTGTCTGATGGGAATTTCATTTGTTTGCTTTCTGGTATTCAGGGGCACAAAGAGTGGATCAATGAAGTGAACTTTTTGGGTGTGGTTAAGCACCCGAATCTTGTTAAGTTAGTGGGATATTGTGCAGAAGATGATGAAAGAGGGATCCAACGGCTTCTAGTATACGAGCTTATGGGTAATAGAAGCTTAGAGGACCATTTACTGGCTCGGGTTAGTTCTCCTTTGCCCTGGATGGCAAGGTTAAAAATTGCTCAAGATGCGGCTCGTGGTTTAGCTTATCTACATGAAGAAATGGATTTTCAGGTGATTAGATGTACGCCTTCTCAAAGCGCAAACAATTTTAGTAGTACTTACTATATGTTCTTTCTTGCTCTTAGCATGGATTATTGCTGTTTGAGAACCTAGAGTAATGCTGTATGAGGAAACTAAGAATGTTTCTGACAATGGATGATGTTTTCAGAAGTTTCGGTTTTTGTTGTTAGCTTGGATAATTTCTAGAAAGCTAATTTGGTAGCCAATTGTCTATAAAGGGACTCTATACTGGACCCTATTGTGTAATTGTATCAGTGAAAAAACTTTCCATTGCCATAAGCTTGTACTCTAGCTAGACTCACTTTGGAGTTCGCCATGTTTAACTTGATGAGGACAGTCTAAGCCCTTACTGGTGTGAAATCATATTCTCAATAGTACCAAGATCACACATGCCCCCTTCTCAATCGTGCTTGTTGATCGACATTAGACACTATGTTACCATAATAAGATTACTATTGTCGGTTGTGGTTATTAGTTTCCAGTTTTGAGTAAATATCCCCTTAAAGTTTGTGGCGCCTTTCTCGTTCAATATATTGATTATTTATGAAGAAGATGTTATATATTTACATTTCACCAGAACAATGAATATCTGGATGACACAATCAGTGAAGTCATTAAGTTCTTCAGCCGTGTGCATCTGTTTTGCAGCTGATATTTCGAGATTTTAAAGCTTCAAACATTCTTCTAGACGAGGACTTCAACGCAAAGCTCTCTGACTTTGGGCTTGCCAGGCTCGGTCCTCCCGCTGGATTGTCCCATGTTTCAACTGCAGTAAGTTCAACGGTTCTGTCATCCCTTTTCCCCCCTTAATTTATTATGTTATTATCATGTGGCCTGATTGTTTTTATTGTTAGTGTTTGAAAAGTCTAATTTTGCCTTTTTTTTCTTTTTAGGTTGTGGGTACGGTAGGCTATGCCGCACCTGAATACGTCCACACTGGTAAATTAACTGTAAAAAGTGATGTTTGGAGCTATGGTGTAGTTTTATATGAGTTAATCACGGGAAGGCGTTCGCTTGAACGAAATTTGCCCAGGACTGAACAGAAGCTACTGGATTGGGTGAGACCTTTCGTGTCAGACTCGAAGAAGTTCCACCTCATCATAGACCCTCGATTAGAGGGGTCATATTGCATCAAATCAGCTCGGAAAGTTGCGTCTCTGGCTAATAAATGCCTCATGAAACAGCCCAAATCACGGCCTAAAATGAGTGAGGTAGTTGAGATTCTAGACAACATTATCAGTCAGTTATCATTACAAGAAGATGTGGTCTCGCCTATTAGAGAAGCTGAAGATGTGGAGGAAGAAACCAAAGAGGAAGCAAAATTATGCAAAAAGGAAACGAGTTTTAAGAAGGGTTTTGATTGGAAAGATATAGTCGGTTTGAGGACTAAATCCATTGGGAAATTGGACTGGAGAATCGGACTTCTGGGCTGGTAATAATGTGGTGATATATGAAATTCTTCGATATAAAGAAAATGACGCTAATTATGTACCTGTGAAGATGAATGTTTTCTACAGAAAGAGGATACAGTTGGGGGCCTTTTATTCATGGTAGTTATTTTTGTCAATTTTTTGGGTTTGAGTTGTAGATAGAGTAATCAAGGGGGTCCTTTAATAACCCCGTCCATACATAAGTTGAAAACTATTACTATCGGCGAGTTCTGGGCAAAAATTTATGTTTTGTGTAATAGGCTACGAAGTGTTGGTCAGTGTATAGCCTCAAGTGAAGATCTTTGAATGAAGATTAGTTATTGATCCCATTTATTATTTTCCCCCTTTCTGAAAATTGATTCTATTTTCTGTTTAAGGTGCTTGCTGCTGTCTTTGGTATGTGTTATTACTATGTAAGTTTGGCCAATAGTGGAAGAAAATTTGAAACATATTATATTGGTGGTGCTGAGTTTTGTATATGAACTTGAACGAAAAGAAAATGATGGCAATTATGTGCATGTGAAGATGAATGTACCGCAAGGAATCGTTATTTTCCTTTCCTAAGTCTACATTTCTTGGTAGTTATGGTTTGTCAAATTTTCGAGGTTGAGTTGAAGATAGAGAATAATCAAGGGGGCTCTTTCATAACTCCATCCATACTTGTGTTGAACATGGTGTACAATCGATGAGTGCTCGACAAGGCTTTGTATTGTAAGACAAGCGATGGAGTGTTGATTAGTTTCTATCCTCAAGTGAATATGAATGAAGGTTGAGTTCTTGATCCCATTTACTGTGTTTTGTTTTGAAAACTGATTCCATTTACTGTTTAGGGTGCTCAACGCTCACTGCTGTCTTTGGCATGTGTTGTTACTATGTAACTAGTAGAATATGAATGAAGCATACTGTTTTGATAGTGCTAAATTTTGTATTTGCAAAGAAATTCAGATCATTGTGTTGAAGATCAAAAGAAGAGAGATTCTAGATAATATTTGAGTTTTCTGTTTTTCAAACTTGAAAGTAGCACGTGGATTGAATATCGAATTATTCTACTCTCAAATGGCTTATACTATTCCTCTTGGAATCTATGCCGCCTTTGAAAAATTCAAAGCCGCCACTATTATGTGCCTAAATTTTTATTTAAATTCCATTAAGAAATTACTGCAGTCTTATTATCCTTGTTTATACGTAACTGGTGGCTGGTGCCATGTCAGCAAACTGATGTGGTGGGCCCTTGCAGCAGTACTCAACTTGTTATGTAAGAATGATTCTTCTTTTTCTTCTTATGATATGATATATGATTATTAATTAATAAATACATGTCACATTAGAGTTGTCAAGTCAAGGTCTCCTGAGGAGAGGAGAGGAGAGGAGACTTGACTTGGTTAATTTCGGAAATGTTTTTGAACTTACCAAAGGAAACTTGTTGGATACGACAACTCTTGTTTCTATTCCGAAATGAAAAATCTCACTTTCGAAATTCATACTCGAAACTCATTTTCCAAAAATTTCCTTACTTTAAAAAAAAAAAAATAACAAAAAAATATCAAACAAACCACGTTTTATGGAAAAATAAAAAATAAATTTTTTTTTTCTCACTTTCAATGTTCTACTCTTCTCTATTTATAGAACCGGCGGAATATACAACTTTTCGTCTAAACACACTAGAAAAAAGGGAAGAAAGGTAGCTACAGATACATAGGTATGTAGTTATATACAGACTATATATGACTTTTAGATTAAAATGTTAAGAATTCAATTACTCAAAATGCATAATTTAAAGGCCTTGGATAAAAAATTTGCAAATCCGATAGCTAAAATAGAATTTGCATATAGCTACAAATACATGTGTAAAAGAAACATTTTCATTAAACAAACCACGTTTCATGGGGAAAAAAATATTTCTCACTTTCAATGTTCTACTTTTCTCTATTTATAGAACCGACGGAGTATACAGCTTACCGTCCAAACACACTGGGAAAAGGAAGGGAAGAGAAGTAGCTACAGATACATAAGATATGTAGTTATATGCAGATTATGTATATGACTTTTAGATTAAAATGTTAAGAATTCAATGACTCAAAATGCATAAGTTAGAGGCCTTGAAAAAAAAATTATGCAAATCCGATTGCTAAAATAGAATCTACATGTGGCTACAAATACATACGTAAAGGAAACATTTTCATTATATTGGGAGCTCAAAGCTCATCGAAAATGCACCAGTGAGGAAGTAGCTCTGAACCAAAGATAATTACAACACACTCATTATCATCTATCCCTTTGGCAATAAGTGCGGTATTTCCCGTTCGCCCTAATTATTTCGCCTATCGTTGATACACATTAGCGAGAACATTTTAGTAAATCGCGCACTCTATTTGACCAGCAAATATCTTACAACATTACAAAGAAAGACAATAACAAAAAACCCTTCAGATTCACTACCTTTGGTGAATTCGTATTCGTGCTAACGCTACCATTGCATTACAACAAACACAAGCCTTCCTCTACTTGAGCTACAAACATTTTCAAAACCAGCGAGTAATAACAACTTTTCATCACGGTGTTTCGACTTTGAACCAAAACTGTACAAATCATTTGATTCATTTGCTAAAGAGTGGAGAAGCAGACGGCCTTGGATAAGCATCTTTCTTCATGCCAACAGCAACATCCCCTGCACTTCGTCTCCGAGGCCTCGCCACATTATTTGAATCGTTAGAGTTGCTTTTAATTTCCTTCGAATTTTGAAGCGGTTCCAATTCTTTTACAACCTCGTCCATGGTGGGCCTGAACTTGGGCTCACCACAGAGGCACCGGAGGGCAAGGTTGGCTGCTTTCTGGGCCACGTCTATCGTGTACTGGCCCTCAAGGCGATTGTCTATGACCCGGAACACTCTTCGTTTGTTGGCGAGGTAGGGCTTGGCCCACTCCACGAGGTTGTGCTCGCCAGATGGCCTGTTCTTGTCCACAGCTCGGCGGCCTGATAGCATTTCGAGGAGGACAACACCGAAACTATATATGTCACTTTTTGCGGTCAAATGGCCTAAAATGGGGAGAAAGGAAGAAATTAGTTGAGAAAAAAAAAAAAAAAAAAAAAAAAAAAAAAAAAAACAAAAAAAAAAAAAAAAAAAAAAAAAAAAAAAAATATAAAAAAAATATATATATATATATCGGTCCAAAATTAATTCGGTGTAATGCACGTTCACAAAAGGCGGAGTGGGCTTTGCTTAATAGAGGGTAAATATGGTAAAAAGCCAGTGTCCTGCAGTGAATGAGTGTTTGTAAACCGCAATTACGAATATACCCATAACAGTTCCGAAGTATTTTCAACATATGCAGGGGCATAATTGTCTTTATACAGCATGGAAGACGACAACCAACCAAAAAGGCTTTAAAAGCCCTGTACATTTTGCACCAACAGAGCAATAATACATGAACCATGAATGAAGTATACATAATTATGCAACACAGGTTCGTAGCCAAATTAGGAAAACAATTAACATTAGTGTAACCAATAATCAGACATAGTTTTTCTTTTATTAACTCATATTGGTATTAGGAAATGATATAATCCAAGTTACACTGTCAATTAAGTTATCACTTTAGTTATAGGAGCATCTATTTCGTATTTTTTTTTTCTCTTTTCTAGTTGATGGCATGCACTCGAGACAAAACACAATTTATGACGATTTATACATTAAAATTTTTTTTAGACAAAATGATTCGATTTGTTTTTTGCTATCTTCATATTAAACTCAACTAATTCTTAGATGGTAGTGTACATTTATGCGACATGTTTGTAGTTGAGCCACTTTCTTGAAAAATTGAGCCTATTCTAATTGAAAAACTAAAGTCCTACCATTGAAAATTTGCCTTTAGTTGTAGATATTGACCAATTTTCTCCAAATCAAGTACTGGACTATTGGCTCCAAGTTACTAGGGAATTTTCATAAAATAAGACCACTAAAGTTTATATCACGATAATGTATTTTAGCTATGTTTAGCAATTTTTTTGTGGGTCAATGTTGCCTTAAATGTTTTCCAATGTTGCCAACCACAAAAAATGCCAGCTTAGTCCTTGAAACATTCTTAGTCTAGTCTAGCATATATATGGATTATGGTGAAGTTTTGGCATAATTGTGGGTCCCTTCTTTTATAGATCCCTTCCCTAAATATCCCTTTATTGGTTTGTACTCTTAGAAAGAGTTAGTAATTGAATTTTGTAAAATTCCAAAAAAAAGTAAATGAATTTTATATAATTCTGAGAAAAAAATCCCACCGACCCTTACACCATCGCTATTAAGTTGAGTCATCCTATGTTAAACACGGTATATAATTTAATGGTATTATGAAGCTGGAATATATTGTACACTAAACACCACTGTAATTGTAACCATATCTCTCATATGGTGAAAAAATTCTGCATTCGACATTCTTGGACGTAGTCATATTGACAAACTGTATTTTGTTTTTAAAAATTTTCGTTCTTTAATTTTTTATGTTAACATATACTTTCCAAGATAATGCGACAGATGTACTTGCATGGCATATTAGCAACTACTAACTATATCAATTCAATGTGTTATTATCATTTATCATCACTAAAAAGATTAAACACCTAAGTATAGAATCCAATTGGCATGCAAAGCTTGTGCAATATTTTAAAAAGCCATTAGAGCTGGAAAATGATGAGGTGGCCTTCAAAGTGGGGAGCAATGACTGCACTTTTTAGGTATTTGGTCTATTATTTAGATTACTTTGAATTCAATTTATCAAGTGCACTTGAAAAGGTAATTAAATTATATACTTGGAAAGGTAATGGGTACTTAAAAAAAGAAAAAAAGTGATACAAAAAATAGAAAAAGAAAAGGTGGTCCCAATTTTTTCTAAATTTATTTGGGCCAAGTAAGGATTTTAAATGGTCTTAAATTATCCTCCTATATACATGGGCAGACCCATGGGAATTTTGGGCTTTGGTACATATTCTAAAAATTGTGTTCAACTCTTTTTTTGTAATTCACAAATCACAATACAAAACACTCGAGAAATTTGCATTACTATCAAAATTTGTACCGGAAATATCAAGGGAAATGGCAATATTGTATCATATTAGGAGGCATTTATAGCATAAACTAAATAACGTGAGATAAAAAAGGAAAGAAAAAAAAAATATGGTTATTATGGCAAAAACCCGATATTTAATTAACTCTCATTCTATTTTAAAAAAGTGCTACTATTTTGTTTACGTTTCGTTTCAACTCCCATATTCACTTTTATCAGGCAAAAAGCACATATATTATGCATCAATATCCCACTTATAAATAAAGTCATAAACCAAAGATGATGATGAATAGAAACTCCACTCTTACTCTTATCGTAATTAGATGTTTAGGACCATGAAAATAAGTTTATTTTTTAAGCAAGCAATGCTAACGTTGGCTTTGGCATGACGAATGTGCTTATCTTTACTTTCTTGATGTGAGAATATTAACGCGTAATCTATATAGTTTCTCTCGAATAAATAATTCTTTTTTGGGGAAGCTTTCCAATAAAAGTTTGATTAAGATATGACATATTCCATCAAATCAAACATATCTTCGTTTATATCTTTCAAATCGTCTACACTATCATTCCATATTTTCTCCTACGTTTTGGTTTTCTCAAAACTTGCTACTTCTTATGATATGTCACCTCAACCCGATCTAAGAGTATCCAGGAACATCTCCGACATTATCGAGGGTATGGAAAAAGGTTATCGATTACAATAGATGCCTTAAAAATTTATAGAATAATAAAATTTTAGTTTCGAGGTGTTTTCCTTGTGTCTACTAAACTCATAAAAACTAAAACTAAATTATATTTAATCATTATTTCCAAGACAATAAGTCTATTAATAATACAAAACTCGTCTTAACAGTTGAAATTAATTGAGAAAAGGAGATTTTTTTTTTTTAAATTCCTACTTTGTTGAGTTAATAGATATTGTAAGAGCATTCAGAACAGTTTCCTTAAATGCTAGATTTTTCTCCAATTTGATTTCTTATTTGAGAAATCTTAAATGAGAAATGTGTCACAACAATGTTTCTTTTTTCTAATTTCTAAAAATCTTTGGAGAAGTACTATAGTATATTCATGAGTTGAGAAATATACCATTCATGATTTTTCAATTAAATTGTTATATTTTCTCCACCAAAACTATAAAATCCTAATTACTATGAGTAAAAACATATTTATATAAATTATAAATTATTTAATAAAAAATTTAATAAATTTTGTAGAAAAATTTGTGAGAAGAATTTCTAAATTTTTGTGAAATAACTGTTGTTAATTCTGTAACACTATGGAATATATTTGGTAGGGCCAAACTATTTTCGAGTTGCTTGAACTTGGCTCAAATACAATGAACCGAGTTTGAACATAGAGTAGCTCGACTATTTTGGCTCAAAATAAATATTTTTTATCTTACCTAGTTAAAAATTTATTTTCAAATTATAAAAGTATCATTAATATTTAACCCTTTCTCACTAAATGTGTTATGTGCAAAATGTTGCATAGTAAAAGCATAGAAATCGATATAGAAAAATTAATAATGAGCCCAAACATTGGTTACAAATCAATTGAATTATGAGCCGCTAGCGAGCTATTTGACCTAGCCGCCCCGAGTTCGGTTGGAATGTTAGGTTGGCGCACGCTCCATAATATTGGACAGAGATGGAGAGGGGGGAAAAACAGAGCCTTGCGGTGGGAAGTCCTCTCTATACAAAAGTTTTTTTGTTTTTTTTTTTTAAATACAAAAATTTCTATACTTTGAGGATAAAATATTATAAATTC
>MKEJ01081575.1:0-12604 GCA_001753735.1 Embelia ribes | reverse complement strand
CAGAAATAGAAAAACATGTCTTATGGAGGAAATTTAATCATTTTTGCTAATTGGGTGAAGAAATGTTTGTGGTGGTTTCCTGTTGGCAAAAATTCAAGGTTAAGCTGGTAACTGTTAGTTGTGTTATTTTTTCGTTCTGATCTGATAAAAATCATAGGTAGAATTCACTCTTCTTCTTGTTCTTTTAACTATTATTTTTGTTTCCCTTATGTGTTATTTACTAAAGTGGACTTCCGTTAAATCTCTTTGTAGGCATATTTGCGTGTTGAACATTCAGCTGGTGCAACATTCAATGGGTAATTAGTGAAAGAAGAGTTTTGCCTGTAGATTAACTTATTGAAGATGGATTTTCAGCCACTGGTTTGGTACTGTAGGCCAGTGGCAGATGGGGTATGGGCAAGAGTGGTGCAAAATGCATTTGGTGCTTATACGCCTTGTTTAACAGAGTCTCTTGTGGTCTGCATTTCCAATTTGGTTCTTATATCTCTGTGCTTATACCGAATATGGCTGACAAAGAAGGATTTCAAAGTCGAGAGGCTTCGTCTGAGGTCGAATTATTACAACTACATGTTGATATTGATGGCTGCATATTGTACTGCAGAGCCTGTGTTTAGACTAGTTATGGGATTATCTATCTCGAATCTTGATCGACAAACTGGCCTTGCTCCATTTGAGGTAGGGTCTCATCATCTGTTGGATAAATTGCTAATAAGACATTATCTGTCTTACATTTGATCCTTGTTCTCCCAGAGTACCAATATCTTCTTTGTTTTATTGTTATTGACGGCAGCGGTTTAAATGTTCAATTTACCATACTCATTATTTTCTTGATGTGCTCTCTCTTTCTATTTCTCTTTGATGTCTGGTTTTTTTGGTTTATTTTGCAGATGGTTTCTCTCATAGTTGAGGCTTTTGCTTGGTGTTCTATGCTGGTCATGCTTCTTGTTGAAACAAAGGTCTACATTCATGAATTTCGATGGGTGGTTAGATTTGGAGTTGTCTATGCTCTGGTAGGAGACACCGTCATGCTGAGCCTCATTCTTTCCGTGAAGGAGTATATCAGCCAGTCAGTTTTCTCTGAGTTTCTCTATTTACTTAGTCCTTAGATGCATCTTGTTTACAATCTTGGTTACCGCATCATAGTTACGTGGATGAACCTGGTCCTTACTGAATTCTGATCCGTAATGAGATTTCCACTGACCTATCCACTCATTGACCTTGTACCATGAAATCTGATGTAGCGCCCTGTTCGTTTACCATGAAAAACCATGTTGTGTGTGAATTCTTTTATTGATTTTCAATCATATTATTATACGGAATTTATTTCATGTTCTTTTACATCATCTCTGTTGTGCTTGCTTGCTGATGCATCTGCTGTTTAACTTAAACTGTATTACATTTATGCAGATCTCTTCTGTTCTTGTACATCAGTGAAGTCTTTGTCCAGGTTTGGTGCTCTTTTTCTGTATCTCATGTTTATAATTGCTAAAAATATATATTCCATGTTTTTATAAAATGTAATTATTCTTTTAGTCTAGGTTTAGCTAGTCCAAATGTAATTAGAAACATCTAATTATTTTGGTTTGGTCCAACACTTTCCTTTATTTATGTACCTCCTGGCCAAGTATAGGATCTAGGGGCTACATACTCTTTGGGCTTCCGTGCTTAACATTGTTGCATCAGTCTTCTCATCTCATACATCCACTATGCACAGAGCAGACCAAGTTTAACGTGTAGATGTTGATCTGTAGGTTTTATTTGGAGTACTACTTTTGGTGTATGTTCCAAACTTGGATCCCTATCCGGGGTACTCACCCATAAGGACAGAGTTTATTGATGACTTTGACTATCAAGAACTTCCTGGAGGAGAGCATATCTGTCCTGAGAGGCATGTCCATCTGTTTTCCCGTACGTACTTTGCACCGACATCCTTCATGTTCATATATATGCCTTAATTCTAGTTATTCTTTTTATTTTATATTTGAACTCATTACTGAAATATAGTACTGTGAATTAAGATCTGAAGACTTCTTTTTATTCCATTTCTTATTGTGTGGTTGTCATTCTGACATAGCTTTCTGAATACCGTTTCTCCAATTTAATAAAAGAGGAAACTGGGAAGTTATCGAATTACTTGTGTAATGTGATATGGAAATCAAACACATGTAATGTATATATTAGAGTTGTATGATATTTTGTTTGCTGACCGCTTATCATTGTGCTCATGCAACACATATTGTTCCTTGTATGTGTTGAACTGAAGTGCTAATTTTGTACTTTAACCTTGCTTTTCTTTTTTGCAATACTCATCATCGTGATATCATCAAAGATGACCCTTTTCTTTTGTTACACGATATAATTTTATCATATCGAAATATTATTATTATTTACGTTCCCCCTAGCGCATGTGTAGCATCTATTTTTTCAGTAAAATACTAGATATATTGTTGTTGTTTCTGAAGTGCTTCTGTCAAAACTGATATGCTAACTTCTCCCTTTTTGCTGTAGAAATTACTTTTTCATGGATGAATCAGATCATGCAGCTAGGTTTTAAAAGACCTCTGACAGAAAAGGATGTTTGGAAATTGGACACATGGGATCGAACTGAAACACTTAACAGCAGGTATGTTCTTTGTTATCCTTAAATACATTTGCATGATTTATGCATGTATATTGTTTTTATTTAGTTATCCTAATTTTATTGGTTTGCAAGTTTGTTGCATAGAGAAATTCATGATACTTTGTTTACTATGTAGATTCCAGCAGTGCTGGGCTGAGGAATCACGTCGGCCTAAACCATGGCTTTTGAGAGCATTGAATAAAAGTCTTGGTGGAAGGTATGGACTGATGCAACTTAAAACTTTGTTGCAGGTGCTCTTTGATACTCGAGTAAAATTGTGGTTAAATATGATCTTATCGGTGCAGACATGAGTTGTCACTAGTTACAGAAAATAACTCACCAGGCTAGCCTAGTTGGCTAGAACCATCCTCCTTTGTAGGAGGTCAAATGTTAGATTACCCCTGCCCTTCTACGGGCTTCAATGCAGCAAAAAAAGGCAAATAAGTAGCTACAGAAAATTTCTGATTTTCTTTTCGTTCATTGATTTTGTAGGTTTTGGTGGGGAGGCTTCTGGAAGGTAATGTAGTACCACAACTCCATACAGACCTTGTGATTCAAATGTCAAGCATAAATTTGTTATAGGATCAGTGTATCTTTGTGCAGTTTGAATTTCTAAGAATTATATGATATTTCTTGCAAATTGATGTTTTACATAATTTTCAGGGTCAAACTGAAGCAGCACAATAAGATTGAACAGAAAATAAATTAGAAGAAGAATTGGGGAGAGAAACAGAAGAAAATGGGAGAGAAAACTCAGACAAACATTTCAAAATTTATTTATCATCTAATCTTATTAATCCCTTACAAGCGTATACTATTTATTTTATGAGAAAAAGGAAATACTAGAGAAGGAAATAATATTAAATCCTAATCAAATCTATATCAAATTGTAGTAAGATAGGAAGAGGGAGGAGAGAGAGAGGGGAAAAAAATCTCCTCCTTTTATTATATTATTATTATTTTTGATAGATAGGCATACATTATAAATAGAAGGAAAATAGGAGAAGAAGACTCCAGAATATCCTGTTTTTAGGGATTGATCAGATCTTCCCTTAATTCTAGGATTTCCAATTTTATTCAAAGAGAATATTCTAAAAATAAAATTCAATCTTTTCGTAATTTACCGGCACTCCCCCTCAAGTTGGCGCAAAAATATCTATCATGCCCAAGTTGCTAACTTGAAGTTCAAAAGGTTGTCTTAACAAGCCTTTTGTTAGGACATCTGCAACTTGTTGCACGGTTGGTGCAAAGGGAGTACAAATAATCCCCTCTTCGAGTTTCTCCTTTATAAAGTGTCTGTCGATCTCAACATGCTTAGTTCTGTCATGTAGAACTGGATTGTGAGCAATACTGATGGCTGCTTTATTATCACAGTACAGTCTTATAGGCAAGCTAACAGGTCTCTTAAGTTCTTCTAGAACTCTCCTTAGCCAGAGAACTTTACAAACTCCTTGTGCCATCGATCTAAACTCAGCTTTAACACTACTTCTAGCAACCACACTTTGCTTCTCGGTCCTCCAAGTAACTAAGTTGCCCCACAGAAACGTACAATACCCCAAGGTTGACCTCCTATCTGTCCTTGAACCAGCTCAGTCTGCATCTGTATACACCTCAACTCCTTTCTTCTCATTTTTCTTGAAAAAAAGTCCTTTCCCTGGTGTGCCTTTCAGATACTGAAGAATCCGATACACAGCTTCAATATGTTCTTCACATGGAGAGTGCATGTATTGGCTAATCGTACTCACAGCAAAAGCAATATCAGGACGAGTGTGTGACAAGTAGATCAACTTCCCTACCAGTCTTTGGTACCTCCCTTTATCCACTGGGACTCCATTTTTGATTTCTCCAAGGTTGGCATTAACTTCAATAGGAGTGTCTGAAGGTTTGCATCCACTCATTCCAGTTTCTTTCTGGAGATCAAGGATATATTTCCGTTTTGAAACCACAATGCTTGCCACTTCCATACCAAGAAAGTATCTTAGCGGACTCAAGTCTTTAATTTTGAATTCTGTTGCTAGGCTTTGCTTTAGTCTTCTATTCTCTTCTAAATCGTCTCCAGTTAGGATTATGTCATCAATGTAGACAATCAACACCGAGATCTTGTTTTCGGCTGACCTCCTTGTGAAAAGAGTATGATCAGACTGTCCCTGGCTATATCCTTGACCTTTAACAAACCTGGTAAATCTTTCAAACCAGGCTCTAGGAGATTGCTTAAGTCCATATAAAGACTTTTTTAACTTACACACCTTACCTCCAAACTTTTCAGTGAAACCAACTAGAGGTTCCATGTAAACTTCTTCCTCCAAGTCCCCATTTAAGAAAGCTTCACATCCAGTTGATTCAATGGCCAGTCAAGGTTAACGGCAACAGATAAAAGGACTCGAACTGTATTTAGCTTGGCTACAGGAGAGAACGTTTAAGAATAGTCCACACCATATGTCTGAGTATAGCCCTTAGCTACCAACCGGGCCTTGTATCTCTCCAGAGATCCATCTGCGTGGTACTTCAGAGTAAACACCCACTTACAACCAACAACTGTTTTTCCGTTTGGTAAATCCACCTTCTCCCAAGTAGCATTCTTTTCCAAGGCTCTCATCTCCTCGAGAATAGCTTCTCTCCACTCTGGAACATTTAGAGCATCCTGGACATCATTAGGAATGGAAACACTAGACACTTGTGAAATAAAGGCACGATAAAAGGGTGAGATATTTTTGTAAGATACAAAGTTGGATAGAGGATATTTTGTACAAGACCTTGCACCTTTTCTAAGAGCAATGGGAAGATCATTAGGTTGAGGGGAAGGGCTTGACTCATGATTACCCGAGCGAGTATTATCCAGTACTCTTGAAGAATTGTTGTGAACCACTTGATCTAACCTCTGATTAGACTCTTGGTGAAGCTGCGGAACGGTGGCTCGCCTTTTTTGTGCCAAATATTCCCTTGAATATACAAGACCTTTGTACCGTTTTACACATATCTCTGTTGTTGCATTAGTTTCCTTTTGAGATGGCATTACCTCAGATTGTTTATCAGTAGATTCATCATTTAAACTTTCAATATTTACCTAATTCGTTTCCACTAATTTTGTTAGGTCTGTTTCATCCTTTTCCAGTGGCTTATTATGAGGAACGTCATCATAAAGAAATTAATGGTTAAATCAGAATCATCTGAAAAACCATCTTCACTAATATTGTTCTCCCCCTGAAGATGGGAGGAGTTGTAGTATGAGGTTCCTTCAAAGAACGTGACATCCATTGGCACAAACATTTTCCGTAAAACTGGATCAAAGCACTTGTAACCTTTCTGATTTGTGTGCTACCCAACAAAAATACATTTGTGTGCTTTTGGATCAAGTTTCGAGCGTTTTGGACTGTGATTATAAACAAAGGCCACACTTCCAAAGAATTTTAAGGGAATGTCTGTTATTTGCCGAGTACTTGGAAAACATTCGGTGAAAACTTGAATAGGTGTTTTGAAACCCAAAGTTCTTGCTGGAAGTCCGTTAATCAAATAAGTGGCTGTTAAGACTGCTTCCCCCCAAAGATATTTAGGAACTTTAGTTCTAGAACTTATGGCCCTAACAACCTCGAGTAAGTGTTTATTTTTCCTCTCAGCCACTCCATTCTGTTGTGGTGTATCATTGCATGAACTTTCGCGTATAATCCCTTTCTCAGAAAAACAGTTCCCCAATGCATTTTTGAAAAATCCTTCCCATTATCACTTTGAAAAATTGTAACCTGAGTATGAAATTGTGTTTGAATCATGTTATAAACATTTTGAAACACAATTTCAGCTTCAGATTTCTCTTTTAAGAGGAAAACCCAAGTAACCCTAGTATGATCATCAATGAAGGTAATGAACCAGCGTTTTCCAGAAAAGGTTGACACTCTAGAAGGGCCCCAAATATCACTATGAATCATGGTAAATGGTTCTGATTTTTTATATGGTTGAGATGGAAAAACAACACGATGTTTTGCTAGTTCACAAATTTCACACCGGAAAGACAAATGATTTTTATTCATGAATAACTTTGGAAATAAATGTTTTAAGTATTGAAAACTAGGATGTCCCAAGGGATAATGCCACAGCAAAATTTCACTATCACTAGGAACAGAAATAGAATTGAAACATGTCTGCCGGTCTTGCCTTCCAAAGGTTGATTTGTTATTAATAAGGTAAAGGCCACCATCCTGCTTAACACCCCCAATCGTCTCCCCCAAGGTTAAATGTTGAAATTCACAACAAGAGGACCAGAAATTAACATGACAATTGTTATCAAGGGTTAGTTTACTTACAGATAACAGATTATATGACAAGTTGGGAACATGGACTTCCTTAAGATTTAGGGAAGGAGAAATAGACATAGTCCCTTTCCTTGCAAAAGAAGCAAAGGAACCATCTGCAATTTTAACTTTTTGATTTCCTTTACAAGGTGTATAAGTGGAGAAAAAATGCGAAGTGCCAGTCATGTGATCAGTGGCACCTGAATCTAATATCCAGGAGCCATTAGACTTTGTACAAGCAATGGCTGCAGTGGAAGACATACTTGACTGAGCAACTGAACAAGACTGGTTAGAGGAATTTCCTAATGATTGAGATTGAAACATTTTATTTAAGTGCTCTAACTGTTCCTTTGTGAAAGGAAGAGACTCTGAGGATGACTGCTGCCCTGAATCCGAGTTGCTGACTTGGAATGCACGAACATCTCCTCTTGACTTATTCTCGCTACCTAGTTTCTTCTTCAAATTCGCTGGTTTTCCGTGTAATTTCCAGCAAGTTTCTCGGGTATGCCATGGCCTTTTACAATGATCACACCAGGGTCTTTGCTGTCCCCCACGTCTATCTCCCTTAACATCTGCAACTCGAGCCACAAGAGCTGATCCTTCACTTTCTGGTTTTGTCCCTTTTTCATTCTTCAACATCACTTGTCGCTGTGCTTCTTCCCGGCGCATTTCAGAGAATACTTCCCTTATTGTTGGTAATGGTTTTTGCCCTAAGATACGTCCCCGAACTTCATCAAGCTCTTTATTTAATCCTGTCAAAATAACAAATACCCTGCTTCTTTCAATTTTCTTCTTGTACCGAGCGCTATCGCTTGGACTCTCCCGTTCCTCTTCTTCGAATAAATCCAGCTCGTGCCAAACAACCATCATCTCGTTATAATAGGCTGTTACTTCGCGATCTCCTTGCTGCATCTTCCACATTCGAGTATTCAATTCGAACAATTGAGAATGATTGTCCAAATCTAAATATGTTTCCTTGATCCCACACGTCGCGTGCCGTTGATAGAAATATGAATGGTTTTCCAATCATTGGGTCCATAGAATTAATCAACCAGGCTGTCACCATTGAATTTTCTGAACGCCACTGCCTATATTTAGGATCGTCCATGGCTGGCGATTTAACCTCACCATTTAAGTAGCCAAATTTCCCTTTGCCATCAATTACCAACTTCACAGATTGAGACCACTCAAGACAATTTTTTCCATTCAATTTGTAAATGGTAATCTGCAGGGAATGCTCAAGTTGAGAAACAGCCGCTAGATGGCCTTCTCCTTCCAAAGACGTCGTTTTGGAGCCCATCATGGCGGCTCTATAATTCATGATCAAACCCTAGGGCTCCGATACCATGTAATAAGATAGGAAGAGAGATGAGAGAGAGAAGAAAAAAATTTCTTCCTTTTATTATATTATTTTTAATAGATAGGCATACATTATAAATATAGGAGGAAAATAGGAGGAGAAGACTCCAGAAAATCCTATTTTTAGGGATTGATCAAATCTTCCCTTAATTCTAGGATTTCCTATTTTATTCAAAGAGAATATTCTAAAAATAAAATTCAATCTTTTCCTAATTTACCGACACAAATATTTAAAAATAAAACCGTAACAAATAATAAAGATAAATTGCTAAAAATAAAATATAATAATTGATGTCCGCACTAACCCTCTTAGAAAGGGACGACAACTCGACTCCGTCAAGTGAAAAAATAAAATGTAATCATTGCATCATCCTCCCCTTCTTGACGAAACTCGACCTCAAGTTTTCAAATTTTCTGCGATCTATGGGCTCACCAAGCAAACTTTTCCATCCACAAACCCAACGCTTAAACTTGGGAAGACGACCATATATTCGAGTATGAATACTATGGTCTTGCATAGGTTTAACATGACACATCCGCTTGAACTTGACTTTCCAATTAAACCACCAAGCACGTAATTTCTGTTAACGTTCTACAAAAAATGAGAGGAGAGTGAAAGAAGAATCAACCCAAAAGAGGTCATCGTAACTTTACCACAACTTGAAGTGCATCTTTGCAATTTCTTTATCATTCGAGATAAGTAGTACTTCGACTTTACACATTTCTCGCACTAAGCAACTTGTATCAAATCTTTTATCCGTGACTAACAAGTAAGGATCAACAAGATCCAACGACATCTTTGAAAAATTACTATCATCATCCATAACTGTCATTCTCTCTTCGATTTCCACTGGGATTTTCAGAGTCACACAAATCATGTCCTCTTGAACAATATTCTCCAAAGCCTTTTCAGTTTTATTGAGAATATATTCAACTTCACCTTCTATCCCATCTTTGTTGGCCAGCACTAAAGGTCCATCCAATTGTTCAGTTACTAATACATAACTAGTATTCTTTACGAACTCGTTACACTTATCTTCTACGATTTCAACAACTTTCTCTTGCTGGATTACTTGTTCTAGTTTCTCAACATCTTTTTGAGTTTTCGACTCTAGCAATTCAATGATATGCGCTTTCTTACCTTTTCTCTTAGACTCAACAAGCAAAAATATAGATTTGACAATTTCAACGTTTTCATATCGAACCCTGTGCAAATGATTAAACCGAGATTCTAGTTTGAGGGCGATAATAAAAGCTTCTTTTAATGTTGAAGGCTCAGGATAATGTTGAAACTCCTTTTTAATATTTGTTCACAATCCAGAAACAAAATAATCTGCTATCTCCCACGATTTTCTTTGAATTTTTGTATCAACTCCATAAGTTTGACGTTGTATCTCATAGGCCACAAAATAATTGACACTAAGAGATCAATTTTGATTCAAGTAACGCCATTGACCATAATAAAATTCTCTCTCACAACTATTAAGTTCATAACTAGATGAATTGAAATCATAAGCTTTAGACTAGGATGATCTGTAAATGTCCGCCATGGACTCATTGGTAACGTCATCTTGGCACCTACCAGTATTCATAAGGGTTGACATATTTTGGGTTAATTTGTAACTTTCCAAACTGATGGGGCCTTTTGCTAGAACATATGACAAATCAAAATTGATGCTTTAAAAGTGACGAAATGGAATTACGTAGTAATAAAATAAGAACAAGAATACCTGATTGGTTGCGTATGAAATAACTGGGTAATTATGCAACTTTGTCAAACTGCAGTGACCAGTTCTATATATATGCCCAAGGTAATATCAATGTTATTAAAAGCTTTAGGCGCCTTTGAAGTGCCGATACCCCTTATTTCCTGAGGCGCTAGGCATCATTCAATGCACTCGCCTGAGTAATATAAGGCGCTAACTATGTTTTAATAAAATTTCATAATCCTGTGAAGTTATTTTTTCCCTAGTATATGTAGAAGCATAAGCTCTTATTAAAAGTGTGGTGAATCAGTAATAACTTTTTGATATATTTTTACGTACCTTTCGATAGTTTATTTTAGTGATATTTTCCTTGTTAAAAAATAATAAATATCTATGATAATAAGGTGTCTAATAAAAAAAAATGACAATTCTATTGGCATCAATTATTTTATCTTTGATACCCCCATTTAATTTTTAATTCAAATTACTGTTGTTACTGCACTTAATAACTATTATCACCTCAAACAATTTATTTTTTTGAATTTTGAAAGGACAACATTTAGATTATAAACTATATAACTGTTCCATCTTCCCCCTTCTTTCTCTTCGACACTCTCTCTCTTCTTCAACTACCATCACCATCGTGCTTCTGTCACTTCCCTCCGCCACAACCACGTCTTCTCTGCCAGCAGCCATTGCTGAACTGCTACCATTACGTCATTCACAACCTCTAATATGTTTACATATTGTATGTCTATTAATTCTATTGAAAAACTTATCTTTGAGCATGAAGATTGGAAAAATAATTTAATATTTTCAGTGATAGGTTCATTGATCATTAAAATCTTCACCAACATATTCTAAAGAGGGTAAAATATATATATATTCGAAAGAGAATATTTTGATTGAAGAAATTAAGGTTTAATGTTGGAGTTTGTTGGGTGAAGATGAAACAGAGAGAATGTGTGTTTAGAAGAAAAAGATGAAAGTATTTTGTTTATTTCAATGTGTGGTGCTAAAGATAATTAGTGTGATACCAATAGAACAAATTAAATCCAATGGCGCCAATAACATTAGTAACTTGGGATTGAAGGGTGCCAATAGTAGTGTGCTGCCAAAGGAAAAATGATAGGTGCCAATAGAATTGCCTTAAAAAATATATACCACAAAGATATAACAAAAGAAAATAGAAAAATAGCATAATGTGAGTAAGGCGCCCTGCCTTGGCACTTTAGGACTAGTGTCTTAGCTTAAGGCGCTCGGCTAGGCATACCTTAGTAATGTGGCTCACCTAGACCACCTTGGCCTCACCTAGCCTCACCGGAGAGCCTAGACGAGAGCCAGAGAGCTTTTAACAACATTGGGTAATATTTGTTCGCTTTGTATTTCTCTATATCGTTGACTCTCTCTCTCTCTCTGTCGTCGTCTCTCTCAAATTTTTCCTTTACGAACTTTGCGACGATTGTGATGTCGCAGCTGTTGATGGCTGCAGCGAACACAATTTGGGTACCGGCAAGTGGATTGCTAGGGTTCTATTTGAGTAAAGGTAGTGGCGACTGGACTAGCTAGGGTTTGATTTGAGTAATGGTAGTGGCGATTGGATTGGCTAGGGTTCGATTTGGGTTTGATTAGGGTTTGCAGTAGTAGTAGAGACGATTGGTGGATTGGGGTTTTGATTGGGTCTAGTGGGTAGTTAATTGGGGCTGGGGTTTTGAGTGAAAGCGATTAGTTCGATTGGGTATAATTAGGGTTTCAATTAGGGATCAGAGGTGGTGGCGATTGGTGTTTTAGCCACTGGTTCTAGGATTTTGGAGTTAGGCGGCAGTGACGACGACAACTAGGTTTTGTAGTAGGAGTGATGGCGGCTAAGGTTTCAAGCTGACAACAGCGGCGACTGTGTAAAACTGTAAACTGTGTGAATTGAGGTATGCTTTGATACTACTTTTAAAGCCGCACAATCACAGTATAAGAAAATAACAAGAAAATAAATAGAAGAGAAAGAATAGGGAAATAAAAAAACACACAATTTTTATTCCATGAAAGATTGTCTAACAATACCGACAAACCTAGTATTTAAAGAAAAACTATAACTACATAAGTAAATAATCCCCTAAAAATCCAACCAAATCGAAAATCAATATCTCAAATAAAAACTAACTAAAATTAAAAGAAAATAAATAAAAATATAACAAATAAGGCAAAGATGTCCTCATCAAAACTCCAATAGTAAAAGCTTAATGAGTGTACATCTTCTCATTAATGAGCAGTTTATTAACTTATTTATGTAAGAAAATTTCAATCAGCATCCCAAAATTGAGCAAATAGAAGTTCCGTTGTGTGTCACGTTTAGAAACCACAAAACTCTAAAATTGGTGGTTTGTCCGTGTTCAACATGTATTGGACTCATATACTCCACGAACATTTCGAAATAAGTGTCCTGACACACCACGTGGCTAGTCCAAAACGTCAAAGAATTATTTAAATTTTAGACACGTATTGGACTCATTTTGAACTCATCATGGTTACACCCAGATCAATTTATAATTTTTTTTTACTTCATGTTCAATTCTTTTTTCGCACTGAGTTGTACATTTTGGTGGTTTAAACAAATCACGATTTATTAGTTAATCCTTTAG
>MKEJ01081571.1:0-13497 GCA_001753735.1 Embelia ribes | reverse complement strand
CAGCTAGCATATACGCTAGATTAGCCTGCAATCTATGTGAAAACAGAGGAAATATTTCGTGCTTTACCTGGTGACAAACACTGACACTGTCAGCTATCAACATGGACACTCGATGCCTCTCACAATTAATGACGGTATGGAAATGCGATTGCCAATTAATGTCGATAACCAAATAAAATCTCAACATCCCAAATACAATGAAATCAAATTCAAATGCATGGCCACATATAATAAGTTCACACCCACGACACACCTTCCCAATACGAAAGATATGCTCCTCCGATGTATCAATGTATATGGGCTCACGTAATTCATCTAGATGCAATTGTAGCATGCATGCGAATCATACAGATATAAATTAACAAGATGCCCCCATGTCAAACAACATGTGCTCCCAAGTAGAAACAAAACGAAGAATACTTCGAACCAAAGAAGGCTCTGAAGTATCCAAAGCTCGAGGCATAGCATAAGCATTTGTCTGAGACAACCGACCATGTTAGAAACCCTCACAAGTCCTACCAAAACTACGACTAACCCCACGTGAAATACCCTCACCAGAATGAGCAGAAGAAGTAGAATGAGGTATATACGGCCTCCTCTGAAACATTTCTGGCTGAATCTGAGTATAAGCCTCCCCACGCAAAACATTCTACACTACGAAACCCTCAGGGCAATGTGATTGCATGTGTCCTCTAACCCCACATCATCGACACACAATAAAAGGACACAATACCTACTTATGGTCCTCAACCCCACATAATCTACACATCGAAGGTCGCCTACAATCTCGCAAAAGATGACCAAACTGGCCGTAGTTATAGCACCTTGAACCTTGTACCGTAGTACTCAAAGCAGAAGGATGGGCAGGCTGAGAATACCCCCCGCGAGAAGGAGTAGAGAAAGAATCGCGGGACCTATTTCGATCCTCACCACCACCAACAATACTGGAACCCCTGCCACTAATCATAATACCTCCACCACCGCCATCGTGGTTTCTCGAAAAGACCCCACCTTAGACATGGGTCGAGAACTCGTTGGTTGGCCCAAATACAGAGGAGGGCGAGCATCGACTACGAACTGACGATCCATATGGCTCGCCTCAACCTTTATAGTTGCACCGACGCACTTCTCATATGATTCATGCATACCCGATACCACAATCAACTGGATAGCATGACGTAATCCACTCTCGAATTTATAGATCCGAAGCTCCTCCGTCAACACTAACTCTGGAGCATAAAGAGAAAGGCTCGTAAATATTCGCTAATACTATTGTAATATTGATGTCTTCTGCATCAAATTAGCAAAATCAGCTCGCTTTCTTTCCCAAAGAGTACCGGGGAAGAACTCATTAAGGAAAACTCATCGGAAAGCCTCTCAAGCCATCACCACCGAACCACTAATCTCGCGACGACCCTTCCACCATTTGGCTGCCTCCCCACGTAGATAAAACGGTGTAGTATCCAACTGTAGGTCATTATCGGCCATCTGCAAAGCCTCGAAGATCCTATCGATCTCAGTTAGCCATGTGTCTGTAACGATATGCTCCTCATCTCCTCGAAAAGATGGCGGTTCCATCCTTTGGAACGTCATCTGGTCTATAGATGCCCTCGACTCCCCACTGCTCTCCCTACGTGTGCTACGTGCCAGATTGTACATAACCTCTAACATAACTCGTAGCAATCCCGAGGTATCAGTCTAATCTACCCCGGCAACCACTGGAACTCTTTGTGGAATATGAGGTCGGACCTCAGGAACAACCTCTTCATACTTATCTACACTAGCATCACTACCCTAGGATAAATCAGGAATACCCTCGGCAGCCTGAATTTCCTCCTCTTTAGCCTGCATGCGTATAGTTTTGTACTCATCTGCGCCACTCCACTAGTACGACCCCCACGAATAGTAGCCCCATGGCCATGATTAGGTCCTCGCCCATGTCCTGGCCTTCGTCCACATCCTCGTCTACCACCACGAGCTATTTCTTACTTCATACATATAACAATAAGAAATGAAGATATTAGTCTCACTACCAATGCTTAAACTCACACAACACCCCAAACTTTGCATATAATCCCAAAACTCGCATGTAAAACTTATAACTGGTATATGAAAATCTACCACGCATTACTTATGCCACATTATAACTTACGTTCTAGACTAACAATAACTACACACCAGCACACAATGCATATAACCTACAGCTATACTCTCGGCCATCAAGTTTTATGTAAACCTGGTTAAGCTGTTCTGATACCAACCTGTCACGCTCTAATTTTCCTAAAATACTTTAGGCAAGCCCCGAACGTACTAGAAATCTCAGAGGGTGAGTGTATTCCCTTTTTAGGTAAAAGATAATGAAAAATGTTTATTTTTTAAAAATAAAAATAGGGAATCCACACTAACACCACATCTTGACAACTCACATTCTACAATGTGCTCGCATATATTAGAGTACACAAAAAATGAAATACCAACCTGGTAAATAATAGTAAACTCCTTGTTTACAAAATACATAATTAGCTATATGCTCAAATACTGATAAGGTATATTACATTTTATTCTCGCCCTTGCATAACTATCGCCAATATAGAGCAACAACAGAATGTAATACACAAGCCTCTCAGGCATAAAAATACATCATGTCTATCATAAGTCACTAATGTACAAAATAAATACATCCTACTAAGCCTTAAAATAATACAACATGAATGTGAGGCTGTTACAACAAAATAAAATCCAAAATACATATCTGCCCAAAAGAAATATATACAAGGATGATGTCACCCTCAATGGTACTGCTCACTAGCCTCGACACATGTAGTAAAAGTGTCTACAAAATAGAAAATGGTGTGTACGAGTTAGTTTCCAAAATAAGATGGTATATGTGATATTGTGCAATATCTGCAAGTGTAGTATCTATGCCACAAAATAATAATAGAATGCAATGCAATATCAATGCAATACAAACCCACAAAAATACACATGTACTCACACAAACCCACAAAGACTCACAACTCATGGCTTACTAGAAATTTGGGACAAGTGTCCTTCAGAGTTTTATATAAATCATAGGACTACCTCGTATAACCTATGCTATATAATTTGCCAACGCACTTGACGTGATTATAGTGTAACCTTGACCAGGTTTCCCGACTTTCACGGTAAGCCTTCAGGCCTTCTTTTTATTTTTTTCTCGCAATATGAAAAAGCGACACGGTTCCAAAAAGAAAGAAAAATGACTCAACCCGCAATGCATTGCAACTCACACATTAATATCAATTTCTCACTTTAAAACCCATTTTTAATTTAATAGCCTATGTCGTTTAAATTTCTCGCAAGTCTCACTTTTCTCACAAATCTCACTTTTCTCGCCAATCTCACTTTTTGAACATTTCATTTTCAAAAACTCACATTTTTTACTTTGATAAACATCAATATTGAAAAATAACTTTTTAACATAAACAAAGCCATGCTACGTTAAATATTCGCTAATCATGAAATAAATATGTAGCAGCATAAATTTCATATAAAATCTCACCCAACACGCTTTCTTTCATCCATATTAGTTTCTAACACATAAAAATTAATATAACATTAATCGCAATGAAAACAATAAATTATACCCTAATCATACAATTAGGGACTCGCCTAAACTCACTTGCAATTATGACGAGGTCATAGTGGGGTGTTGTGGTTGTTGTGTGAAGACGCATGTCATATCGGATTAGTTTCATTATTTATGATAAGTATTTATTTCGCAATTAGATGTTCATCTGTATGTTGTGAGTTCTGGTGAGATATATGTGGAGATATATATTGCACTAGCGTATTAGTACATATTGGTAAGTTGTATTTTTTGATAAAGTTTGGAGAGTAAATTGCAAGTATTGTTATCGTGAAGTATTGAGAATTTGTGTGAGTTCATGTGAGTGTAAGACCGTGAGTTTGTGAGGATTGTGTGATAATGTGGGCTTGAGTGAGTATTAGAGTTGGAGTGTGGTGACGTATGTGAGAATAATATTAGAATGCGTGTTTTAACATAAGGCTGTAGGATGAGACTTGTGATTGAAGTTGTCGTTGTTGACGTAAGTATATCTTCATATCACGTTCATTTCTCTATACCCAGATTTCGTGCTAGGTTCGAACATCAAAATTAAGTGGTTATTCTTACTCCTTATGATTAGTAGACCATTTTTTTTACCATAGATTCATATTGATTTGTTTTATTTTGATTGATCAAACCCGATGTCAAATTGGAGGTAGTTTTGAGGTTTTTGACGGCTTGCGATGTCAAATTGGACGGGTAGCCTACAAAATAGGTAATATTATTAAATGCAAAAAATCTACTCAGAATTTTTGGGACGTTAAAGTAAGTCTCCCTGAAATCAACCCTAACCGTATTATCATACAACTTCTTTTTACAGAAAAGTTGCACCCCTACTTTACTAGCCATATCAATCAACTCTACAAAACTCATAACCTGGGGTTGGCAGTAATCAATATAATCAACCCTCCCTTTAATATAACTAACCTCATTTTCCCAATCAAAAGTTCCCCCATGATGTATTTCAATAGTAAATAATATTGAATTAGGTCCTGCTACAAAAATAAATCATAATTTCAGAAACTCCAATTTGAAATAAGCCATAATTTCTGACAGTGCTAATTTCATAAAACATTCAACCTAGTTACAGGAAAAATCATAATTTATGAAAAAAAAAACTAGTTAAATCCAATAATTTAGAACAATAAACCCTAATTTTAGAAAAAAAAATGCCAAAAAATCCCAATTTCTGAAATTCTTGCCAGTAAACACTAATTTGAAGATGAAATTGAAACAACATTAATAAAATACATCCAATAATTAAGAACAACAAACAAACCCTTATTTTAGAAAAAAAAAAAGTGCCAGAAAATCTTAATTTCTGAAATTCTTGCCAATAAACCCTAATTTAAAGACAAAATTTAAAGAACATTAATTATAGTATAACATGCACAAAATAAAAAAAGAGAGACAACTTACTATAGGAGGTGCTTTTAAACTGTGACCAAGGACACATGTGCGTGGACTGTGTAACCTATTGGGATCACGATTGCACCCTCTCTATTTTGTTAACCTCTGCGATCGCCTACCTAGTCACACGATTTCTTTCTCTCTCCCTATCTTCCTCGCTCTTTGCGTTGTTAAACGTTAATGGGATAGGGAAGGTCGAGGTTGGTAGAGTTAATGGTTGCAAATTTTTGGTTTAAAATAATAATGCCAAAAGATGAAAATGTCCTTGTTACGTGGCACTAACTTTTGACTTAACAACTTCCGTGATAGATAAGCTAACTTTGATCAATTTTGATAGGTTGATATACTAATTGAAAGTTATTGAGGTTGGTGTACTAATCGGATTTTGGCTCAAATGTTGGTGTACTAAAAGAGTTTTTGCCCTTTTATGATTGCTTTCATTTTTCTTTCAATCATGAATAGCTAATTTCTTAAAACTTGCCCCTAGGTGTTTGACGTATGCATGAGATTTATGTATTAAACTATCACACCAAAATAATCCTTATTTAGTGAACAAATTTTCTAAATTGAACCAGAGTAAAAAGTTTTCATTATTTTTTTCATAAAAATATCCCGTCGGAATAATATTCAATTTTTCGAAGCTATTGTTGAGTTAATGGTTATGTCTGATTGACAATCCGATTGAATTAGAATATTAGGTTTTTGAGCTGAAAATTATCTATTTTATTTAGCCTATGGTTTTACTTGTCTAAGTACCTTAGAAATCATTTAGATGTGATTTTAGAGTCTAGCAAATTTTCGATAGCATTATAGGTTGAAATAATCCAGATTATAAATATCAGTGATTAAATAGTTAATTTGCGAATTGAATTCACTAAATAAACTTATATACAACGTTTAATACACAAAATTTAATGGATGGGACTACACTAAATAATACTAGGGACATGTCACTTTATTATCTATTTTATCTTGCTTATTTAGGTAAATAAACAAATCTATTTTATCAAGAAAAAAAATGAAGAATTAAGAGTAGGAAATAATTTATATTATCAAATTAAATCTTGGAGAATAAATTACATGTCAGAGTGTTCTTAGGATATTCTCATATTATTAGCAGTCCATAAGTCCAACAATCGGTACTTTATCGAATTAAAATTTCACTATTTCGTAGTGCACTTGGTGATATTAATACATGCATTTTGCCGCGGTCATATATGTACAAATCATTACTCTAATGGTAAAATTGCACGAATACTCCTTATTTAGGCCCAAAAAGTTTGATTTAGGTTTACAATTTAGAGCTTAACCGGCCAAAAAAGCCCAAAAATGGAGCTAATAAAGTGGTCATCCAAAGATAACACAACTTAAAAGCCCAAAACTCAAATAAAAGCCCCAGCCAATCAAACCCTGAATATATAACTCTTTGTTTTCATTTCCTTGAAAGTTTGAAAATCGTGTACTTGTACTTTTAGATGGAACTTTAATTTAAACCTTACGAAAGATATTTTTGTTAACAGAGATACTTGTACTTTCATACTCTTTTTCATTTTATTAAGATAGAACTTTAATTTAAACCTTATGAAAGATATTTTTGTTAACTGAGATTGTATGAGTAATTATTCTTATTCTCATCATTTCTTTTATTGTATCTTGTCTACTACAGATTCAGTCATGCTAATTTTTTCAAAACATAGAAAAAAAACAATAAATTATAGTCATTGTTTATTCGAGAAATGAAACCCGTTTACTTGATTCTAGCTATCTGATTAATGTAGACTTTTTCTGTTAATCGTTTCGAGGAACAAAATTAGTCTGGTTAATTTCGCCTATGTAGGCATTAGTAACCCTCTAATTAATGAAATCAATCAAATGAGAAGGAGATGTGATCAAATATTTGCGCCATGAAATCTATTTCTATAATTTTTGATACCAAATTAAATATTATAATGACCAAGTCTTTCATTGTAGAGAATGAATTACAATCGATAAAGGAAATAAAGAAAAGAATAAATCACCTAATAATTTTCTAGATCATGGGATACAAGTCTAAATAAATTTACATTTTGGTACATTATAAATTGAATAAATCAAGAACTACGAATCAAGGGAAATGATACCTGCACCGGACAATAAATAAGAAAAAATAAAGCTTATGTGATTTCGTTGTGTGTGAGACAAGAAAAAGTGAGTTTAATTATTTGCTCTAATGGAGTTCTGAACCATTGAATTACTTCACCGTGGCAGGTCTGAAATCATGTCTTGTGATCTAATAATGCACAACCCCATTCGGGCAAATATTGGAGCCCCTGATACCTATAATAAAGATCCATTTTCTAAAATTTACCGTACAAAAATATAGGGACTAAATTATTGTAACGCAAACTATACTATAGAGAAGCAAAAGATTTTTGCCACTTATTTAGGCCTCACTTCAATCCCTTCAACTACAAGACCACCTTTCAATTGATACCCTTTTACCTCTTTCAAACTCATTTTCACTTCATTATCATCTCCATCATCACCGCTATAAAACTCTCCGAGCTCAACCTCTAACCACCCGTCTCCTCTCTCACGAGGAACTCTCCCCTCGCCTTTAACGTCCACTCTCGAACTCAACATCTCTACGCGGTGCCTACAAAATAAACGCTCCATGTGTTGTTTGTTGTTTTCAGAATGGTGCCTTAGATAGGCCGTGTTTCTAACTACATTGTCGTCCATTTCGAGTGAGGTCACAGAGGGTACAGAATCGAGCCCGTATGAAGAATTGGAGATTTGGATGATGAGGTAAGCTCCGTATGTCGTGTTTGGTGAAAGGATACGGGTATTGATCTTAGCTTGAATTTCTAACCACCAAACAGTCCTTAGAACTGCCACCTCGGGAAACCTAGAAAGAAAAGATCGGTAAATTTCGACTATGGCTTGGGGAAAATATTGAATATCGGAAATTTCGTTGTTTTTATTTTAAAGTCTATTTCAAATTGCGGTAAATTTCGACTATGGCTTGGGGAAAACATTGAATATTGGAAATTTCGTTGTTTTTATTTTGTAATGAATTACTGTATTTTGAAGATAAGATACTCGAAATTGAGAACAATTATTACAATTAATTTTCATTCAAAATTTAGTAAAATACTGGTAATAAGTTGTTCTCAGTATGTAATAATTTGTTTTCAAAACACACCTTGATTCCGCTATACAACAAAAAATTGTAATCTTCTAAACCATTTGTGACCAAAACCACTAGTAAAAGAAAAATCATGTGATATAAACCAGTCTTAATTTTAGACCGTGCACTTTACTCATTGGAATTTCAAATTATCAAGTCTACTAACCTTTGAACTTGCTTTATCCGGTTCAATACTTGTGCACTTTTGACCAGTTGATCTGACTATTTAGGGTAAAATGTAAAAACAAATGTTTTAATAGGCATCTTCAATTTACAACAAACGTATAGTTTTACTTTTTAAAATTGACCACTAGGTATTTTTATTTTTATTTTCAATTAACTGTCATATACAATTAATTCTTGTGATTTACCACCATTATATTTTGTTAAAATTAAAAGCTATGACTGCATGCCCCTTTCACATGACTTAAAACTTACAATGAGTAAAAGAAAAAAAAGAAAGAAAAAAAATCAAATTAAAGATGAAATTGATAATTATATAAGTGTTTATTGGCTTATTTTATAGGTTCATGATTTTCTTTCAAAAGGAGAAGGGAAGAAAATATAAAAAGTGAATCTTACATTCCCTACGGACACATGTCGAATTCATAAAAATCTGGACAGAATTGGATGGAGATGGTAAATTATAAAAAGTTGAAAATATAAATTTGGTTGACAGAAAAATTTAGAGTAGGCGTGAACATAAATGGCCTATACTCTAAGATTATTTTATTTTATTTTTTTGTGCATTTTTTCCGATAATTTCTATATTCACCTGTTTTTTTTTAAATAGTTTTCACTATGCATGCTTGATTTTTTTTTAATTTATTTATGAGATGCATTAAACTAACCTTGATTCGGGTAATGGTTTCCAAATCCAGTACATAGGATTGTTGCTCCATGTAATAGAAATCTCTCTGGCAGATAGTATGTAGGATATTTTTCCCGATAATTTCTCTAATTTGAAGCTCTATTCATCATATGGTAGCAAATACAAAATAAAGAAAACAAAAAAGGAAAACAGAAACAGATAAGCAAAGTTGTTTATTTCGTCTGTTTAAATCATAGTAGTTAGCATAGATACTTAATTGCAAGTACGTTGCAAAAATTCAGCATGTTGTACAATTTATATTATTAAATTCCTGAAAGTATATTATTTTATAATTTAAAATGTTTTTTTTCAGAAAATTAAAAAGAAAACAGTTAAAAAACGTGAATTATGTGTGTTCTATACAGGATGGATCAAAAGTATGAGTGATTTTTATTAAGCTCCATATCAATTCAAAAAATAGAACTTTTTTTTTTCCAATTATATGAACGTATGGATATTAAACGGTAATAATTCGCAAATTAATTAACCTGGGTTTAAATTATAAATACCAATAATTATGAAAAGAGCGTAAATTTTTGTTATAAATTTTACTAGTAAAAGATGAATTGTTGCGTCTTTAGAAGGTAATTAACCGCTGTTGTGTTGTAATAACATAAAAAGCCCAGCTGGTTAATTATAATTTTCATGTGCATAAAGTGACAACTGGTTGCGGATTGAGATTTTATACGTACAAATACACATAATTTTTCTAAATACTGTCGTATATTATGTACTGCATAGATCTTGTGTGGGCCCATACTCGTTTAAAATTTGTATTGACCCCCACACAAATCCATGTGACCCATTTTGTATGACAGTATGCAAAAAATTATTACGTAATTACATGTAAAATCTCAATTCATGGCTTAAATTGCTCACCTTGTTACCACCATCAATGAGGATCGATCGGCAGAGACGGAAATACAAGTCTCTCTTAGAAGAGAACTCGAGCGGAACGGATGACCTCGCGACTATTTCGGGATAATCAGACGGTAAAAAACTCTCCCAGACAAGGTCGCATTTCGCGACCTGTACAAGGACAGGTGAAACAAGCGACAACCTGTATGAATCCGCAGGGGACGTTAGCGACACTATTTTGCATAAACAATCATCCGGCAACATGTTCAGAATATCCATCTTGATTTATGTCTGGAGGTTGCCTGCTGACCGTTTTTATAGATGGATATATATATATATAGATAGATAGATAGATAGATAGATAGATAGATACAACGGAGTTTATACAATTTCAATTTTGACTGAGGAGAAGCTTCGGGTGAATTCACTAATAGTCCCCATAGTTTAGACAAGAATTATGTTTGGTCCCTATAGTTTCAATTAAAACACAATCAGTCTCCATTAGAAAAGTGATGGATTTAGGCCAAGTTGGGGATTATTGTTTTTAAGCTGCTTTTGCTCCTTTTTTTTTTAATTTTTATTTTGGAAATTGTAGTCAATTGTATTTGGTAAAATATCAAAGCACTTACTTTAAAATATGCTGTTGCTTTTCCGATGGTGCATTTGAAAGCAACCCAATGGTTGCTTTTAAAAGCTATTTCCATTTTTCACATCATTAATTACTAAAATAACTTCAATTATATTTTATTCATTCCCAATACATAACTATTTTTGTCTTTTCACAATAAAAAAAATATCAATTTATCAAATACGAAACTACTTATCAAAGTAACTTTTAAATATTTTTTACTAAATGATTGTACCCGCTTTTAAAATCAACTTTTAAAAACAGTTTTGTTAAATGAATTTTGATAAGCAACAACGTTTCCTAACTAGCCTTAGGCCTAGTTTGAGATGTTTTCTCTTATATGCTTTTATTTATTTTTCTTGAAAATTGAACCGTATAATGTTTGGTAAATATTCAAGCAGCTACATTTAATAAATCGTTTCTTCTTTTCTAAGGGTATTTTTAGAAATAACATTATGAGTGCTTTTAAGAGTTGTTTTTGATTTTCCTATTATTAATTACTAAAATAACCTTTAATTATAGCTATTATATTCTCCATACATAATTATTTGTCTTTTTACAAAAAAAAAAAAACTTTACTAAATATTGTACTACTTATCAACGTAATTTTTAAAATTTATGTATCAAATACTAGAATTATATCTACTTTTAAAATCAACTTTCAAATATAATTTAGAGAAATGGATCATTTTTATAATAAAGCCCTGTCTTTCTTCCAAAATAAAAATGAATCTGAAAATGAATCCTTTTAGTAAGGCTCGGTAAATTAAAGAGACTAAAAGAATAATAAAATAAAAGTGGAACTGAAAGAGAATAAACTCTCCCAATTCCACATTCTCCCATCTCATTCTTACGTTCTAATTTTATAAATAGAGATAGAGGAGGAGGAAGGGAGAGAAGAGGAGTTGTCATAAAACGCAATGATTCGTGGAGGAGAACAAGTCCAAACGACGATGTAGAGGCGGATTTGGACTCGTCTCCTCGTCCTCGTCGTTGTGAGGTAAGGATTTCCTAGAAATCATCGTATTCTCCCAAACCTCAATCAAACCCCAATTAGCCAAAGTTATAACAAGGGTTGATTCGTGGTTAAACTCTATTAGTATTGATGAATTCCCGGTGAATTGTTGTAGGTATTGAGGATTTGTTGGTGAAACCTCGTGGTCGGTGTGTAACTCTTTTTCCAACTCACTCCGAGCGAACTAATTGTCATCAAATAAGATACGTGGCGGAGTACCAATCCAATTTTATAGAAATTGTCTTATGTTATATGTTCAATCATGTTTAAGATTGGATGATAGTTGCTTTGGGGGAATTTGGTCCTATTTGGAAGTTGTATAGTCGAGGTGTGGATAAATTTCATCAATATTTTTGAATGGAGGGGATGAATGGGGCCCTGATCTGGATGAGCTAAGCCATGGTTCGGCTGGGACCCCTCCAATTGGCTAGTTTGGTTGAATTTGTTGTGTTTTGAATAACAGTTTGGTATTTTGGGTATAACTCCTAAACCGTAACTCTGATTAAGACCTATAATATATTGTTAGAATGATATTTCAATTTTCTAAAATTTTCGTGTTTTGACAAAAAAACCAATTTAAGGGGTAATAAGGTGAAAGATCTATTTTTTCTGCCCAATTTGGATAAACCTTGTTATTTTGTCTAATTTTGTTAGACGAATAAACTCGAAAAAATATAGTAAACTTGTTAGATGAATTTTATGGCATGTCATAGGCAAATTTTTATTGAATTGTGATAATTAATAAAGGAAAAGATGCGTCGAGATAAACCATGAAAATGTGGAAGAGGAATAGATGTGTTTCCTACAATGGTATAGAAGTATGTTTATTCCATAACCAATCTTTAGATGTTATACTATTTCATGGGAGTACGTTTAATCCATGACTATCATGTAGTACAAAGACATTCAGGAGTATGTGTTGGCTCTGAGGACTTCATAATGTCAGTCGTGCTATACTATGTTGTTGGCTTCGGAAAACCTTTCGATATGAGCTGGTTCCTCAGGAAGCAAAGCCGAGTGTGAGACAACACAATCTATGGCTTCCAAATTGTCGAGATGTATCGAGAGTTTGTTTATCCTGAGAGGATGTGTTTTGTCGTGTCATGTCAGATGTTATACTATGGCACGGAAGTACATTTGTTCTATGGCCATCATGCAGTACAAAGTCATTCAGGAGTACGTGTCGGTTCCGATGACTTTGCTTTTATGGGTTCCAAGTTGGTAACTAGGGAAGTCTTTAAGCATAAATCCTCGGGAGTACGTTTATTCTAAAAGGACATGTCGTGATGTGTCGGGTGTGTCATTGAATGATATACCTTTAATTAGCTTTATTACTTTTTTTGTCTTACAATGTTGTGCAATCATGTTGTCGAATAAGCTTTACTTCATGGTTATATGAAATTGTTGTAATTGTCATTTTCTTTGGAATTCGATTACGTTTCTGACTTATACCTGCTTGGTTGGTTTTTGCTACTATTATTTTTTGATGAAAACGCTAATCAGAAACAGGAGGGGTTAATCATGGAAAATAGGTTTAGGTTGAAGCTCACTCAGGATTGACATATTTCCATTTCTTTAACACTGTATTTCTTTTAAGACGGTTGTAGGCTTATGGGCCAAGATGATGTAATTTTCCAATTATTTTGAGCTAAAGATGTAAGGCCATAAAACTTGATAATAAGGCCAGTTGAATGTGACTAGTATTTTTGTACATTTGGAGCAGTTTTTATGAACAAAACATAACTGTTAGTTGTTTAATCCTCATTATGTATATGGATGGACGTTAGTGGCGTGTTTGGGGTTGTTTAGAATTCTGTGTCGTTATAGTTGGTATCAAAACTCAAGGTATACGATAACCTTGGGAGCTGAGGTTATTAGGCCTGTTGGTAGGATGTTTCGAGTGCGCTGCGTTTAGAAGGTCAGGGTAGGCATCTGGGAA
>MKEJ01081568.1:0-11224 GCA_001753735.1 Embelia ribes | reverse complement strand
ATTAATGGTGAAAAATAGAAGAAATATGCCAATAGGTTGTTTTATTATACGGAAGTTATTCAAAAAATAAAAATGTATGATAGGTGATCGGTTGCAACCAATCCATATGGCAATACTTGCAACTAACGACCGCAATGATGTGGTTTTAGAGTGTCAAGCCACATATTTTGTAGGTTTTAATACCATATTAAATTTATATTTATAATTGCAACAATTACATAGATATAACTTATCACTGAAAATTGGCTTGCAAGGGGTCGGCACCTATATAAATAAGGAATTAAGCTTATTTTTGGTTGATATGGGATAGTATTATCTTTAACACAATCACACGCTATTGAATGGTGTGCGACTATCTCATCTAAAAGTTTAACATATCAGGGAGATGCACATTGTATTATTTATTATTTAAGTTGTTACGTGAGATGATTGTACATCAACTAACATGGTATCATAGCAGACAAAAATTTAAATTCAAGTCTCACTATTACCCAATTACATAATTGATTTGCAATTGTTTAGCTCATACATATGCAACAAATGAAGGGATGTATTAAAATAATAAATAATATAATGCGTTTTTTCATAATATTTTAAAATTTTAGATGAAATGGTAGCACATCATCCAATATAAATTGACTAGATAGAAGGGAGTATAGGCGCAATTTTTATAGAAAAAAATACATAAGATCCATATATTAATTATACCCCCTCCTTGAAAATTTTTCTCGTAATGCAGTATTTCATTCTTTAAGTTCATCTAGTAGCGAAAACTATTGGTCCCCTATAACTGTTACAGCTACAACAACCCAAAAACTTTACCTATAATATTTATAGACATATATTTTAATACATAACATGTGCTACAATCCGAAATAAAAAGTAAATTATGCTATACTAGTGGCAAATTGGCAGATAAAGTTTTAGTGAAGAATAAAAGGCAAGCTCGTAATTTTCCTTATTTTGCATTCCAAATTGTCTTCTTTTTTTTCTTTTTCCCCTTAGTCAATACCCCAAGTTCTTTATCCACTTATCGGCAACCGCCATTGCCCAAAACCTAAAGGACGCAGGATCTGGCATGCTGCTACTCAAATTTCGACCGCTGAATTTGGATATAATAGTCCAAATTTTAATGTTATTATTTTTTTAAAGTTATAAATTGCTTAAATCTGAACTACTAAATCTAAATTATGCACCCAAAAACTGAGCAACAACATGTTAAAGCTAGTGCTCAGTTGTAGCAATCCTTCTTCCAAACCTAAAAAGGTGAACAATTTACATAATCAGCCGTACATTTGGTCATGGTAAGAAAAGGAGAGCAACCCCCCACGCGGTATGCCCTTAGAACACACCATCTAGCTAGAAGGCCTCCTGTAAAAATAAAAAATCGCTCTCCATATGATGATGGAATCAATTTTAAATTGAATAAAACCGACTAAATTAATTGTTGATGCCAACAATTTTAAAATTATCAACATTCCAACCTAAATTATCAAATCCTTCGAGCATAGGGAGTGCTCCTGCTCTTACTCATCGCTTCCAATTTTGCTTTCGCTCTCATCATTTTTTGAGCTATAGATACGACATTCTCTCACTTTTGTTTTGCGAATTGATGACTTGTGTTCAACCCTTCATTGTCCATATGTCATAATTTATGTACATTTGGTGTATGTGAATGTTAGGTTACTATTTCTACTAATATTCAAATTATTAGCAAGGGACCTGGTACAATGTAATTGCCATAAATTAAACAAATGATTTAGGCTCGATGCGATATTAAGTTATTAATTCTACCAAATTATCAAATTGCTAGCAGTATAGCAGTAGAAACTATCTTTTTTTTTTTAATTTAAATTATCTTCCGATACCTAATAACCAAGTATACATTTTGGACAAACCGAAATTGTACCACAGAACACAGACAAATAATACTTGTATTATTTTGTTTTTGGATTAATAATTCAAATAGGATCCTGCCACCCAATAAATACATTAAAATGCAAATTAATGAATACATTGATTTTCTCAATTACCTACACAGTGGGATGGTAAAAATGGGAAAATAAATATAGAAGGAAATCCCGGAGCGTATGCAATTACAAATTATTTTCAAAATTATTTAATATCAAATATTTCCGTCCCTTCGACAAATAACTGGTTGCATGTTATTTTTTGGTTATCCAAAATTAATTGGATATTTTTTATTTTAGTATTGTACAATCATTACAAAATTTAGTAATTGTCGAAATTATTTATTTAGTAATTATTATTAGTAACAAGGATAAGACAGAAAAAACTTATAAGGATAAATTTATTATTTTTGTAACATCCAAATACTAAAATATTGTATTTTAATTTTTTTTTAAAAATAAATTATTCAATTATTTGTGGTTGGAGGGGGTAGTAACTTATTCTAAGCCTTCTTTAGAATTAGGCAATTAGCATGATCAGTGCTAACTTGAGGAAGACAAGTGAAGTTCGTTAACCTTAAACAAGGCCCACCTGTGAGTTTGGGGTATAGTTACTTCGATATGTTGTAGTGTCACAATTATTGGTATAATTTTTTTATTTATAATTTTATAAAAAAATTTTCAGTATAAAATTTTTATTTACGTAGTTTTAGCTTGCTTCTATTAAATTTATGCTTATATATCTTGAGTACACATCAAGTCATTTTGTTTTGCCTTAATGCGATTCATTTTTTTTAGGGAACGCGGTATAATGTATCTCATCGAAACATTTTAAATTACATAAACAAATGCTACAGAAATTTTGGTGGCACCGCCCAGTGACCCTCCTTTAGTTCGCCATGTATTTTATTATAAGAATATGCAAACATATTCAATGACGTAGCTTGCAACAAAGATTTATTCATTGTTCTAGGTTGACCCATATTTGGCCCCTCGTGCTATATGAACATGTTAAGTTTAATTAAATTAATCGCGTAATTCTAAAAGTTTGGTGTAGATTCTGCAAAGTTCCCTATCCACAGAGGCTTGTGCATTGATATATATAATTTTTTTCATTTTTTTTGTTTTTTTTTTTTGGTTTTGGTTGAAGCTTTGATCTTTCAGTTATCACCAAAAGAGAAAAAGGGTTTCTCTGGAACTTATTTTCTAATTGTGCCGTATTTAAGGAAAAAACTCGGCAAAATTGTTCGGGAAACTTCCAAGGTATCCTTTCCCGTATTGCTATTAACTTTTTTGCTTTTTTTCTTTGTAAGTTACATTGCATTTGGCATGCAGCCCTTAGGCTGTGCTTTTGGTTGGTAATCGAGGCCTTAAAAAAGTCAATTCTTTTGTTAGCGGGAAAAAAATAATATTTTATTTAAAAGTTGCAACCAATAAACTCGATATGAAGAATGACGGTAAAGGTATTACATGCGAAAACGCAACTAATAATTTGTTAAACCAAGAAAATAATTCGTATATTAATTTCTTTTGGTTGATGATGTGTCAAGTAATTGTAAATTGATTAATGAGATCAGAACCATTCAGTCTACCACTAGTATGACTAGTATATATGCATGAGATATATATATCCTACATTTGTATGAACTTGCCTTCATGTAGACAATCTGATTTCTTTTTAGAAACTTGCATTATGTTGTACAATTTAATTTCTTTCTATCAAATGCATTTGATTTCCTAAGATGAAAATTAAGTTGAAACTTGCAATAGTGTCGGACATACATATTGGATACATGGAAACATAATTTTTTTTTTCCATTACCGATCCTCGCAATTATTTGTTAAACTTTTCCTTATTTTGGCACTAGATAGAGTTTATTATTTTTTTATAGAAACATATTTAAATATTTGGTTTGTTATAACCAACCCTATCTTGATGGTAGATAATACATAAATTGATAAGGACGAATTGGGTCTTAATTTTGCTCATAAATAAGGGGTCCATCAGAATACACACCCACAAAATATATAGATAAGCAGAGCAATTATCAAAACTAGCTTAAAAAATGGTATATGGAGGTAATATTTATTTATATAATATTATTTAAATTGCTAACAATAGTGGTATCAGAGCCACAAGATAAATAATTGGCAATATTGTTTTATGTATATCGTTGGTTACATGGGCTAACGCTTTATATAAAACTAAACTCATGTATCTTCAAATCATAATCCAGTTTTAGGAAATAGGAATAACCAAACCTAGTTTCGAATATTATTGAAAACATATTAAGTGAATGTGTACCTATCAATGCTTATTTGTTTTTTACATTATAAACAAAATTCCCCTTACTCAAGCCAAGTACATAAGCATGCTTGTTAAGTCTATTTAAGTACCTATTTTTGAGCCTAGTAGCTCATCTGACTTCATTTCTGAGAAGAGCAATCATTCTTAAATATGCATGCATAATTACTTCAAATCGTAGAGGAGTAGACTTATAAACTAACTTATAACTTATATCCAATGTACAAATAAAATGTTCATGTAACAATGTCAAGTAGGGGTGAGTATTTTGGTAATTCGGAAAATATCCAATTCGAATTACCTTGAAAAAAAACAAAAAATTTGAACTTGAATTATCCGAACCCAAAATTTCCGAATCCGAAATTCCCAAACCCGAATTAAAAATAAGAAACCAGAACCCGAATTACCCAAAATACCCGAACCGAACCCAAATTTTATACATAAAACGACGTNNATGTCGTTTCATTATTCGGGTAATTTACCCAACTTTTTGGAAAAAAAAACCCGAACCCGACATTCGGGAAATTCTAGTCGGGTACCCAAATTTCAGGTTCGGGAACCCGAATTTTGCTCTCCCCTAGTTGAAAATGTAGAGAATTGTATAATTACAATGTTAAATAATTATGTTTTCATGGTGTTATGGTATTAAGAGTCATTTATGCTTGTCGGAAGTTAATTTTATTAAGAATTTGGCCTAAAAACATTAACAAGGCATAGAAGGAGGCATGATGAAAGGGGTAGAAGATCCAGACTCCTTTGTTAGTGATTCCATACATGAAACTTTTGACAACAACTAAAATATTAATGTCACAACTTGTAGTACCTTTATAACTTCGATAGTACTATCATGGTCATGAGGTGCGGTGAGATTGCTTAGTGAAGCGCGTAGATCTTCAATTTCTCTGTAGAATAAGGAAAACACATCAAGTTAACAATACTTCAAATCAAGCAAACAACAAAAGAAAAGAGGAAAAAGATAGAGAAAGGGAAAATTACAGTACATTGTGAGTTGTTCATTTCTTTCTAAGCAAGAACTGAGATTATTCCTGCACTCTTCTAACTCACAAAGAGTCTTGTTCAACTGAACTCCAGAAACAGAAAAGCTAAGTGTGAGGCATGCATTTATTTATCAAGGAAATATATATTCATGTGATGAAACTGAAAATTATTAAACAACCTCCAATTGCCGCATATCATTTGCTTTGGTGTTGCGAAGAGCTTCCTGTTATTGAGTGTAAACATTGAAAATTAACGACATATCACGATTTCATATAACTTGTTGCCCCTATCTTGAGGGAATTGATATCAATCATACATGGAAGGACAAAAGCATTTCGAAAATCTATGATGCTAAAACTCTAGTTGCATTACTAACAAGTAAAAATGTTCAAACTCACTAACAAACTCTTTAAAAATTAATCGATGATTTTGAATTTTACCTGGTCCGACATGTCAATTTTTATATGGTTGTGCTGCTGTGAGTTGCCATCAAGAAGATAGAGCAGCTGGAAATAGAGTTAAAAATTTCAATCTTGAATACAGATGTTGAAGATAAAAAGAATAAAGCTCAAGAATATTCCATATCCCAATATTTTTGCTTTTTTATTTCCGTGACAATCAACCTTTCCTAGGTAGAGCTACATAAACTCATTCGAGCAAAGGAAACATATTGAATATCCATATACTTTCAGGAGTTATTTACTGTTATAATATCAGGAATTATTTAGTCAATTTTTATCTCAATGCAACAAACACGAAACAAACAAACTTCAACTCAAATTTGGATTTACCTGATTTCTGAGTTCAGATACTTCAGCTAGCAGCATTTCTCTTTCTCCTTCTTCATAGAAATCTTGATACCTGTAAGTTCCACAAGGAAACTATAAGTAGAAGGAGGAGGAGAAAGTATTGCTTAAAGATTTCTTCTTTGACCAATACCCACTTCCTAACTTGCTCCAAAACCCGGTCATATTCCATAGCAAATCGAGTTACTTCTGGGTTTTTATCAACTTTAACTTGAAGGAGCTTAATCTCAGCTGACAATGCACTATTCTCTTCAAGTAAATAACTATCTGCTGGTATTATGCCACCAACAAGTGACTCCATGCGTTGAATTTTTTCTTCCCGTAACTTCAGCATCATATTTGTGCACTGAGTGTACTCTTCTCTTTGTCGAACCTGAGAATAACAATGAACAAGACAAATCATAATTCATAACCTCCTTTTCATCAACATTACCATTACAGGCAATAAGGATACAATGTCCATTCTTATATAACCAATCCCCAATTTTATTTAAGTAGTAGAATGATAGTTAATGAAGGATTACCAAACGGTTCAACTGCTCAATTTCAGCTTCTAGTTTCTTAATAGAAATTTCACTCATTTGTTCTCTACGCAGCGCACCAGTAAGTGTAGTCTCCAAGGATTTCATCTAAATGGAAGAGAGAGAAGTAAGGGGGAAAATCTCAAAAAAGAAAAAAAGAAGGAAGAGAAGCTTAAATCCCATGGCTCCATAGAACTCAAGCAAACTATAACAGCGTATACCTGTTTAGAAGACAATCTTCGACTGCCCTTAGATTCACTTCCAGGGAGAATATCCACTGGCTGTTGATCCATTTCAACTGCCCTTGCATTACAAAAATCTTCAGGTTCATCTGTTGTATCTCCAGTAGCTTTGGGACCAAACGACAGTGTCCTAAATACATTCTGACGTTTTAGAGCATTTATTTCCTCCTGATCGAGAAATGGAAATTAATTTGTAAGTTCTAAGTAAAAATATCCAGCTAAATATTACAAGTTTTTAACTAATACCAACTTTTAATAATCGTATCTGGTTTTGTAGTGCAGTGACATCTCCCGAAGAATCTTCATTCACAACAGCCTTAAGCATACAAACCATGTAAGTAAACACGGTTCAGATAGAATCCTTGCTTGATAAATTTTACAATATAGAAAGGGAAAGAATGAAAGAGAGTACTTACATTATTCTGTATAAGTTTAGCACGCTGGGCAAACTTTAGAGTATTAAGAGTTTCAGCAGTACAGCTTAAAAAGGAAATAGATATAAAAATCAATTTGGTTTAAGCTAGACTCAATACTCAATTTGGAATGATATGATAAAGGGAAGAAAAAAAGGTACCAACCATATGGATGGGCTGACATTGGCTATTATCATTGTTTTTGAGTTTCCACCAAGCGAATCCTGTATTTGCCCATTCGTTAGCGATAAATTTGCTGAAGAGACATATAAGCTCGATGAATACTGAACCAGATGTTGAGAATTCTCACCTGAAGAAGAAATGTCAGCCTTGAATCTCTGTAAGGAACGTGTCTTGGCTTTCCTTGTGCTATGTCTACTAACACCATTATCACATGACTGTAAAAAGAAATAATTGAATAAGAAAAGAGGCACAAAAAAATAAAAAGCATTATAGAATAATGAAATCACAAGCATAAACTTGTAGCTAGTAAATAATTTGAAGATTTTTGCACTACCCTAATGTAGATAATGACTTGTTTATGTTGGCAGCTTCCTTTAAACGTTCTCCTTCGGCTCCAGAACTTTTCTGCCTGTTCAGAGAAGGATAAGATCAGTGGTTTCAGCTTTTCTAACAACGGATTCCCTGCGCTTTGTCACACACACACACACTCAGAAGAAAGAATATGAAGCTTGTAGTGATGCATCACCTTTCTGAGCCAGCTAGATCAACAAGGTTCATCCTTGCAAAGCGTGAATTTTTTGTGGCATCCTTTTCCCATGTACTCTCTATTATGCATGTAAATACGCTATGTGAACGACTGCTCTCTCTGTTCATATTCGTTGTAGCCACTTTCCTATTTGAAGAGCCCTGTAGCAACATATGTCTAGGTTCAGTGCCTAATTTATGTGATAGACAAGTTAACATAAGCAAGTTAAACTTTACAAAAGTAGAAAAAAGAGAACCTGACTAAGAAGCTTAAGAATATCTCCCACAGTCTCTACTTCGAATTCGGTGAGATTTTCAACATATACACCATTTTTGGTATCCTCACGTAACTACAGATAATAAGAGAAGCCATGTGAAAATGAAATACTTTAGATTAGTCCCCACAAAAAATCTAGTTGAAGAACATGCTTACTTGCAAATTTGTTGCAGAAGGCTCAAGGAGATCAGTGATTTGTTCATTATAGATCTCAAGAAAAGAGCATCTGCAACTATACTTCAGTCTCTCATCCCTCCGAATTTCCTCTTCCTAAGTAAAAATGAACACAAGCATGAATCGGTTGCAGTAGCATTCCTTGAGCACAAATAAAAAAATAAGCCCAGTTAGATCAGAGGAAGTATCTGGGACTTACCGCTCTAATTCTTGCAAACAAGAACTCAAATATACGTGCTGTCATTCCACGATTGGGACTTGGCCTGACTTCCAATTCTCCCATCTCTCCGAGCATTGTGTATGTTTTCCCACTTCCAGTCTGCATAATTAAGCCCACTTCTCTCAGATGATTATCAAGACAATTTGAAGCAAAAAGAAATATATACAGTAGCAAGGAAATGATATATGGCAGATGCTTTATATCATCTGGTAGGTTATCAGGCGTGATCAAAGTAAATGTGTCTTCACCAGACCTAATCGAACTACAGACATAAGCTAAGTGCAAGGTTAAGAAATGATCATCCATCTTAGTAACCATCATTTTGAGTAATGTAATTGAAAGAGGTAGGGGGCAAGGTCTTCAACTCCAAAATTAGACCATAGAAAAAACGAACACTATTTAAATGCACACAAAGTGTGGTCTGAGTACATAGAAGACACTCTATCACGAGGATTACAATTAGTCAAAAGCATCAGCATCTTCCTACTAAACATTCAAAGCACTTACCCTATGCAAATACAAGCTAACCTAATCCTTTAAATTTATTGAAAAGCCTGAAGTGATTGTCTAGATTATAATGCAGAACCGAACAACCAGTAAGATCCAAATACCTGCCCATAAGCGAATACACAACTATGATATCCGGACAAACAATTCTCAACCATCGGCAGACCAACCATCCGGAAAAGTGTTTCCTGCAAAATGGCCAATCATTCAGACCCCAACAATAAACTGCAGAACTTCACTACATATACGCACGCATAAATATATGAATTTATAAGGAATTTTCAATTAACATACACATACCTGGTCCACTGTTTCACATGCTACATGGTCAAATGTAAACCGTGTATCTGGGTGCCCAATCCATGTTATGCACTGTGCACTTTCTTGTTTCAAGCACCTATTGTAACCATTTACACTTCTCTCGTTGTTATTGAGAGGACGAATACGTATTACTACCTGAATGAATACAACACCACCAATATAAGCTACGATACTTTATTCAACAGATTTAATTCAAGCACAGCAAAATTGAAGAAAAAGCTTCACCTGGACATTGTGTTCCATCCAGAATGATGGATCTTCTTTGAGATCAAAATGTGGAACTTCAACTGTGTTCACAATTGTAGAAGAATTGCAAGAAATCGGGAGACCTTTAGACATTGCCATGTAGTTCCCAATTCGATGGCCACCACCATTCACAGGAGGCCTAGACCCACTGGCTAGACAAAAGGCAGAATTTGGGGGTTTGCTAACACTCTTAGTTGGAGTGGTTTGTGTCGAATTAGAGTCCGAATAGCTCGAATTCGCCCTCGTCATTGTCCTAGTCGACTTAGGGGTCGTCGTATTAGCAACACCCCCAACTCCTTTACCCATATGTACACTGCTGTTGCTTGTGTCATCTTGAAATTCGTTCTTTTGGGCCCACCCGAACCTGTTCTTTGACGAAAGCCCATGTTTCTCCGGAGTGCGAAGGGGCATTACATGATCAGAGCTTTTCCCTTTATCCTTGATGGGCGTTCTAGCGATTTTCTTACCCTTCACACCAATTTCTTGCTCAGAAATAACTTTGTAATTGTGAATTGGTTCAGAGATACTATGTAAAGGAGCTCTTGTTGAATCTGCGGTGGTGTGAGCAACCAGTGATTCCCTAGGGTTTATGGTGACATTCTCTCTTTCCTCTATTTCAGAATTTTTACTGGAATTTCGTCCCAAGAACTTAAATTCCCTCAACATTCTGCAAAAATACACACTAAATTAAGAGAGGAGAGAGGATAATCAGAAGGACTGCATTCTGAAAACTGTTATTGTAAAAACAGCCCCCAAAATTACAAGAACCAAAAAGTAATCAATTTAAAAATTTTGAGTAAAATCGCAAGAAACTGAATTAAGTTTAGAAAATAAAACCTCAAAAACTGAATTCAAAAGCAACGAACTTCCATAAATCACAATACTATAAAAGCATGCACAGCAGTATTCTATACCCTTCGATCTCATTTATTTCTGAAATCAGAAATTGGTACCAACAATGTTCCACCAAAGTCCTTTTATTAATTTTTTTTCCACAAAAGTCTGCAAAACCTTAATGCATCTATTGTGTTAGATATAATTCTGTTGAGTCCCTGCGTAATCATCTATATGTATTTAGATACATTAGAGTTTAGCTTGTACGATGCTTTTTTGTATTATATCATTTTAAATATTTTATAAAATTATTTTTGATTTTTTTTTTGTTGGATATAACATCTTGTATTTCTTTCTCTTCTTTTTTCCCAATTATTTATAAAAATCAGATTCAGTAGAATTCATACTATGATCATGTTTTCAGAAAAGACTACATTTGTTTTGGTATGTAAGAATTAACATTGATTAGGATAAAATTTAAAAAAATTATGGTGAATTTTTAGATTGGTAGAAATTAATTTACAAAAATATTTATTTCCTAGGAATATTTTATCTCTTAAATATAATTTTAATAATTTCTATAATGATAAGTCATCTAATATTTATACATAGATGTATATATCTCGTGAAATGTGCGTAATTTTATAGTAAACTTAGATTTAATAATTTCTATTATATTACATTAATATATATGTATAGAATTTCAATAATTTATATTGCAATAAATTTTATTATTTTAAA
>MKEJ01081565.1:0-14963 GCA_001753735.1 Embelia ribes | reverse complement strand
TATTTTTATTTAAAATAGTATATTTGATTTGTTTATTTCCATTTTCTTGGGTCTTCTAATGTAGTATCCACAGGGGGTCTTTCTAACTGCCACCTCTCTGTCATGTAAGGTTCTTAAAATGAAATTTTTTTAATTAAAAATGTCCCATATTTCTTGGATTTCTTTTTTGTAAATCTAAGGAGAAATAAAATAATGAATTTCTTGATAAAGAAATCTGTTATTCATAGATCTCCATTAATTCTTTTTATTTTTATTTTTGCTGTAGTTAGGATTAAGTGGAAGCATATCTCATAGTTTACTAATGATATATGGTAATCATAATAAATTTAAAAGATTGAGAAATGAATTTCTAAAAAACCAAAGTGACAAATCAAATGAGAAACACGAGTGTGAATGCTCTTAAAATTTTCAATTTGGGGAGATTTTGATATACTGTGTTGGACCTACCAGTAAGTTGTTTTATGTTTAGCTGTTTAGCCTTTAATTGAAACTTTTTGCTTTATCGGTTCAATCAGCAGGATTGATCTATCTATGTTAGCTTTTAAAATTCCACATTTTTTTTTGTTAAAAGTGTAATCAAACAAGCCCAGACTATTTGGGATTTGTAAGTTATAATTTAGTTTAATTACCCATTATTTAAAATAGTAAATTTATTAATTTATTCGTATTGTCCAGCATCTTGGAATGTAAATTTTTTAATTTCAGGATTTTTTGTTAGTATATATGTCCTGATTCTTCATATATAAACTTCTGAAGTCCTAGAGTTTTCTAGCATGTATTTAGCTTTTTACTATTCCAAAAAACTTCTAATTTTTCTTTAATTGACTGGAAATTTATTAGTAGAATTTCTTTTGGTTGTTGGTTGTGTGTTCTCACAGTTGATTGTCAATTCATAATGGCTTTCTCTCGATCATTTTGTATGTATCATTTTGCACATGTCATTATTGTTATTACCCAAAAAGGAACAAATATTTTAGCTTTCTTGCCAAAAAAATTTAGAAGTTTTAAGCGAGAGAATCTAATCCTCCGTCAATAAATTAGTGAGCAATTAAATTGAGCTTTCAAGCTTAAAAAGACGCACTCAAATGAGTATCTAGGGTTATAGATATCTACAAGTTTTTCCATAATTTTTAATTACATTGTAAAGGTCACTGTTGTGTTTCGCTACAAAAAGATAGGCTTCAAGGTTACAACTTTATAGGATCTCTAAATTTATTGATTTGTTATTAAGGTATACCACATTTTCAAACGTTTATACCACGTAATAATTTACCACATAATAATTGACTAAGGTACAAGCATTATCGGGTGTCTCTCATTTGATCTGCCACATTTGTTGATGAATTTTCGCAGCCTATTACTGGATATGTCGTGGCTAAAGTATTGGATTCTGCGCATCCAAACTTCAAAACGGGTGACTTAATTTGGGGAATTACTGGATGGGAAGAATATAGCCTAATTACAAATCCAGAACTATTTTTCAAAATCCCGTGTGAGGATGTACCTCCATCTTATTATACAGGAATTCTTGGTAAGTTTAGATGGCATCTTTGCTTATTCTAGCTACTGGAACAATTCGTTATATATAGATACTGTTTCGTAAGTTGTCATAATAACGTCATCCTTCAAATGCCGGTGATATCTTTTCCGGAGATGCATTAGTCTATATAGGCGTGAATATTTTCAGACCAAGCGTCTTATTTGTCCATAGTTTAAAGGATCAACTTTTGAAGGTGTTTATCCTTCTAATCATGTTGTGTCAATGCTTGCGGTTCTTTCAACTCTCTTGAACACACTTTCTTTATTTATCTAAAGAGGAAAAATATGAGTTTCACTCAAATATTTTTCATTAAATTTGTCGCTTAACCAATCAGAAAGTTAATTATTATTCAAAATAGTGATAGAAAGCAAGTGTTGTAAGACCTTCTCTTTCCCGTTAATGTTGAATCGGTAAGTGTGGCTGCTTTTTGATATGTGTTTTCTTGCACCAAACTCTCTTTCACTCGGTCATATATGAAATTTGTAGGTATGCCTGGTATAACAGCCTATGCTGGTTTTTATGAGGTGGGATCTCCTAAGAAAGGAGAAAGCGTTTTCGTTTCAGCTGCGTCTGGAGCTGTTGGTCAAATCGTGGGACAGTTTGCAAAATTATTAGGTTGTTATGTGGTTGGAAGTGCCGGATCCAAAGAAAAGGTACTCCCCTTCCGGAAATTGATAAAAATCCAACGACAACATGTATGGACTTATTATACTCCAATTTCGGATCATAGATTGCATATTTTTGGTTTAATTTCTACTATTTCTGCTTTAGAATTGTAAGTTCTGATCATTCTAAACGAGTGCTGCTTTTCTCAGTTTAAAGTGTGCTGTGGTCATCGTTGAGCAATTTTAGTTGTACAACTCAACATGAATTGTAGGTTGTTAGTGTTATTCTTTGGGGTTTATGTGTTAAAAACACAGTAAGTACCTTAGTGAACTAGAGGGACTGAACTAACGGATGCGCACATGCGATGCGTATGCAACTCGTACTACGAATTATTATAGGAAAAATAAAAAAGATGTAGAGCAGATACTTAATTTACCGAGGTAATGGAAAATGCTCCACAGAACACCAAACTTTATAAAACTACTTTTTTCTTATAAATGTTGACTGTGGAACTCTAAAAATATATACTTTTTTGGTAACATCATGGTCTGAGAACAGTGAGCTATCCCATGACCCCATGCACAGAATGATGGTGCCAATCAAAATGTGTGTGTGAAGTTGTTTTGAATTGTTAATTAATGTGAAGTAGTATTTAGATTTGATAACTTAAAATGTAAAACAATAATCCTAAGAATACAATTAACTCCCCAAAAGAAGATTATAATTCAGATTTTCAGTCTTTTCTAGATTCCATTTTTCAAACAAATACTTATTATTACTACAATTTTATAAACTAACTAATCAATTACGTAATTGACACCATTTTGTTTTTGGATAATCGTAATTGATACCAATTAAACTAAGAAGAACGGTAAGTTAATGCATCCCACTCCTGAAAGTCTCCCTAAATTGAACAACGCAACATGAATAACAAAATCCTGAAATTAAAAACGTCAAATACTATTGCAAAATAACAAAATCAGAGAAAACCAAACATAGAAGAGAGTGGAGACAAAGAAAGATTATAAATGAATCAAGGGTAAATTTAGGGGGATTGAAACTTGTATGTGTCAGTTTTGTATGTAGAGAAGGATTTAGAGAGAATCGATAATTATGGATATGCGCGGCGCCCGGGAAAGGGGGTGGCGGGGGTGGGGGAGTTAGGGTTAGGGGGGGTGTTAAATGGGGAATGGGTGACTCGGCAATACCAAAAAACCGATATTGCCCAAATGAGTTTCATTCCCATGTGCGGTACTTGTGTAATTTGTGTGATACCGAGGGCAAATTAGGTACGAAATGAAAGTTGACACGGATTCAATACCAATAACCGCCTATTTTGGGCTCGCTTTTAATAATAGTATAGATTTAAAATGTGGTTCATGTCAACAAACCAACATCACACACACACATTGAATCAAAGCCCTAAAACTTGGGTCTTAGCTTGGTAGGGGGCGAAATCGATTGGGAATTTTCACCTTGGGTTGCGGTTCCGTAGTGTTTGAGCTCCAATTTCACCTCTTAGCATCATCACCGTCTGTTCTTTTGATCTGGTTTGAGGTAAGATGAAGAAAACCTTCATTATATATCTCAACCTTTAATTTTGACATGCTTTTGCAGGTATTTGATGAGCCTTCAAATTAGGTTTCTAAGTTGGATGAATTGAATTCTAGATTTACCTTACATGTTTTAATGATGGTCTAGTCATTGGAAAATGGGTTTTGGATTGATAGAACTTAAAAAAAAAAATTGGAATAATTAGTTTAGGTCACTATCCATAAATTTTGCCTATGATTTGGTTAGAACTATAATTCCTGAAGAATTGATCTAGAAGTTTTTACTTAGGATTTTAATATGTGAATTTTTAACTATGTGAGCGAGTCTGGGAAGGGGTAAAGAAGTCATAAACTAGGCCCATGCCCTGGTAGTAAAGAACTAAAGGAAAAACAATTATTCACTCTTAATTGAACTTAATTAACGGCTTCCTTAAATTATGCATTTAATGAAGAGGTTAATTAGTTTAATGGCTTTGAATACTAGTCTTTTAATTTGACTTGGCATTAGGTTGTTTATATGAACTTCAAAAGAGAATAAGATTTATAACACTTAAATGCATTAGGTTGTTCATCAGATTGCTTCATACATTTAAGTAAGACCCTTTAATTACATCTATATGATTTGGTTTAAATCATGGCTAGGGCTTTGTTTTAAAAGGGCTTGTTTACATTTACATGGAGCTTTGATTATAGATATGGTGATGCAATTATAAATCATTTGTACATAGCATGACATGGATTATCATTTTAGAGAAATGTTATTTCAGAATTTGGGACCCAAATGTTTTTTTTTTAACAAGAACTGATCAAGAATTAACTTAAGAAGGGTACAGATAATTCTAAGGTGAAAGGCCCAAAATATTAGGTTATTCGTAAGCCATTAAAACGTACGGGGTGTGGTGGACCTTCAGTGAAGAGTCCAAGAAGTCGCTAGTTCCCGAAATAAAAAATGTCATTCACAACCGGTTTGTCATTTATTTGCATTGTTTTCAAAGGATAAGGAAAAGAGAATGCGCATCGGTATTTTACTATGGCATAACATATTTATTACTATTCTCCATCTGTGAATATTTGCATCTAATTATGTAGGTTCCCATTTGAACTTTTACACTTGTTTGGCACAAGGATATTTCAATTACTGGGTGTAGTCGCTCATCCTTTTATTTTATAATTATTGCAGAAACAATGGGTTGGGAAATGATAGGCAAATGTGAACTTACAACCGATGCACTAGATTAGTCTATTTAGTTTTATATTTCTAAAGTCTGTAAAAGATTATTTTGTATAGAAATTTTGTAATAAAATGATATTATTTTGGAAAATATTTTTATACTATTTTTTCTTTATTTATTAACGGTACTAATTTCTTTATTTTTCGGGTCGTGACAGGGATCCTATGTTTCCTGGACCCGAGTGTCTTGTGAAGCAAATTGATTAATAATTATGTTTATTCTTTGACATGCGCTTGAAACAAAAAAAACCCTTCGAAATTAGTTATGAATGAAATACTGTATTACTACTTCAGGTTGATCTGGTGAAGAACAAATTCGGGTTTGATGAAGCTTTCAACTATAAAGAGGAAAAAGACTTGAATGCAGCTTTGAAAAGGTGAGTTCTTCTTTTGTTTTAGAAAACTGCCTAGTACTCTTGTATTTTGGATTCTACTTTAGGGCAATAATGAATATAGAGTCTCAATGAGCGTCACTTATTTTTACACCAATTGTTTATTGTTTTTAGCTTTGCCTAGTTAACTATGTTTTGTTATATTTCCGAAATTTATTTTCTGGTCTTGTAAATAGAAACTCTGGTAGAAACACGGATGACAATTTGGTTCCGAAATTAATTTCTAGAAAGTTACCCCTGGAAACTCCCGAGTGTTGTAATCATACAGCGAGTTGCTCAACTTAGTTTTATTTCTTTGTCAAGGCCAAAGTGGAGTTCTTGGAAGTTTCAATCCTCGTTGTTAGTGAAAACGAAAACAACTGAAAATGAAAACTATGAGAACAAACCCCAGCAGAACTCCCCGGGTTATTTCTCTCTCAGTTTGGTTCTTGAAACAACTTCACAAAAATCAACCCTTGTTTCATAATCTTGTAAGGAGTTCCTTTCGTTGGTTCTAGTTTGTTTTTCGGGCCATAAATATCCAAAACGCATGAAAGGAAGCTAATTCTCGAAGATTACTTGCTTTCTGTCCCAAAATCAGTAATAACGATGAAGAAAAAACATAACTGAAAATTGTAAGAACAGAACCAAACAGAAATCACGTATTCAATATCTTCTCTGGCAGGCACTTCCCTGATGGAATTGACATTTACTTTGATAACGTGGGAGGAAGGATGTTAGAAGCAGCACTATTAAACATGAGAGAAAAGGGTCGCATCCCCGTGTGTGGGATGATATCGCAGTATAACCTTGATCAACCTGAAGGCACTCAAAACTTGTTACATCTCATCTTCAAAAGTGTTCGTATGGAGGGGTTCGTGGTTACCAACTATTATCACTTGTACCCTAAGTTTTTAGAGATGATGGTGCCCCTCATAAAGGAAGGGAAAATCAAATATGTTGAAGATGTTGCAGAAGGCCTAGAGAATGCCCCGTCAGCTCTCGTTGGGCTCTTTTCAGGACGGAATGTTGGAAAACAGGTAGTGATGGTTGCTCGTGAGTGATTTCATTTTTCCACAATCATCTTATTTTCTCGTGTGCAATTTTGAATAAAAATCGTTTTTCCTTTTTTACTTTTTTCCTTCAGTTCCTATTTTCTCTTCTGTATAAGTTGGACTCCATCCCATGTAAACAGATTGGATTACGGAAGTGTGTTTAGTTTGTGTCCTGTTCTTTGTTGCCTTTTAGGTAATGGAAATATTGATCCGTGATTTCGCCACTTTCGAAAATGGAAAATCATGATCAATGGACCCAAAAGAACCAAGAAAGGGAAAATTTTCATCCAGATGTCTTGCATTTCTCGAAAAAATGTTTGATTGTTATTTCCATTTTGTCATAAGGTGATTTTTCTAAAATAAAATACCACTTACGTAGGTATGCAAAACCTAAAGTGCTTTTAAAATGTTAATAGTTTTCGAATGTTGAAATGTTAAAAGATAGCCAATCAAATCCCATCACTTAAGTTTTAATCCAACATTTGGTTAAAAATATACCATCATGTTAAGAACAATATCGCTTGATGAAAATATTGTTCTTTCTTCTTTACGACACGTAATGGTTACTTCCCATTGCAAAGGTTTTATCAAGGAACAAGAAATAATCACAAGGCTGAAAAATAGTATCATTTAAAGTTCTTCAAACTTTATCATTATTCATTTGCAGTGCCATACAAAGGTACGAACCATGAAATGCTTGCAAAACTTATGAGAAAATGTCTGACTAATCTGAACAAGTTCAAGCTGCAGAACAACTTTAGCACTAAAAAAGACTATCTCAAAGTCTTGAATAAGTTACAGCGGATAAGAATATCCATGGAGCTACCTTGAATCCCATAAGTTACAAAGGATAAGAATATCCACGGAGGTACTTTGAATCCACCCCTGACTCACGAGCCAGAGCCACACGCCCAGTTCGTGCCACCTGCACCACAAACCACACCAGAAGCATGAATATGAGCTGACTGATACTCACATTATGCTAGTTACACTAAATAAATGTCAGCATTTTTCAATCATTGCTCGGCTGTACCTAAAGATCTTGTACATAAAGTAAAGATGAAATTTATATTGAAAAATTTTCTGCTACTTCTTGAACAGTGGATTAGAAGAAAAAAAATTGGTACAATAAAATTTCTTTGCTCAGAGTGCCAAAATGCAAAATATAATAAGAAGATCCGAACTGTAGTCCTAGTTAGCAAAAGAAACCAGTTGAGCAAATGAATGTTTACATAATAAAATCACATCAATGATTATTTTGACAAAATTAACGGGGGCTTTCAGCATGAATTGAACCAAGAAAATGAAGGAAATCAAAATAACTCGAGGATTCGTACTCATGCCTCATGGCTGACAGCCTGGGCATCTAACCATTAGGACAGAACACGGCTCTATTCCTTTTTCTGCAATAGCCATTATTTGTTTTGCACAAAATAAAGAGGGAGCACATGCCAGCCCTTGCCTGTATGTGGCTCCACCCTTGAATAAGCAGAATGAGATTTAAGAAATAATCATAAGCTTAAAGGAACTTGAGTCTTTAAAACTCAATACTGCTCATCCGTCCAAGGTTTGACTCCTGGTACTTAAAGTGCCCTTAAATGTCTAGCACCCATCCAATGGATGGTTTCCTTATCCTTCATTCTACCTAGTTTGAGTACACATGTATTGCATGTGTGCGTGTAGAAACCTAAAACGAGAACAGCAAGGCTAACTTATTCATTACATAGGAACCAACATAACATCATGCCATAAACTTGCAACAAATTACCCCAAACCCTTGAATATGAATTTTCTTCTTTCACTAATAATGTTTAAGACATACCAAAAAGTGCAGTTTGTGAAGAAAACAAAAGCTAGAGGCCCAAGGGCTTTTAAAGCCTACTTCGTTTATTGAAGAACTGAGCTGAGCTTTGAGTTCAGGCTCGGGATCAACTAATTTATTCAACCATTACAGGCTTCTCAGCCGCCTTACATCGTTAAGGGACAAAATAATTTTGAGAAAAATGATATATATTATTCACAAATCAAGCTTATCATATTAATGCTATCAACACAACATATACTAGACATTTATTTGGTAATATACTACACACTGACCAATTCCTATGTGTTAAAATCTAAGAGCTGTTCTTTTATGTTCTAAAACTTCTAGTCCAACCTTAACTACATTACCTACTCATTTCATGTCAGTAGTACCGGTGGCAACAACATAATATATCATATATTTACTTTACGGAACATAGCGAAAGACCATGCTGCTTTTGGTACTCTACTAATCACTTGGAAATAAATAAAATGGTAGTGTGTTTTAAAAATTGTGAGGGGAGCAATCCTTGCCAAATTTTTTATATCACCAATCGTCAGAACATTTACTGACGTGATCTTGAACTCGGCAATTTGGAAGTTGAAGCAAACAGATATGCAAAAACAAAAGTAGAAGTGATAGTGAGGAAAAACAAGAAACAGACCTCACAAATGCCGTATGGTTCCAAAAGCCTTTGTAGAGCAACCATCTTATGTAAAACTCCTGTAAGCTGTAGAAAAATGGCAAAAGAACCAACCATCAGTATCACTAGCAAAACATATGGGAAAAATCAAAGTATGAATTGACGGCAAAATAATCCACAAGCTCTGCGGGAAAAACTTCATAAACAAAAACTCTTTCAATCAAACAAGATGACTCAATGAAACAGAATTTGAAAAGTAATTCACGATTATATGCACACCAAAGGCCATAACTATCCTATATCACCAGCACTCATGGGTCCAATGATAAAATCTAACAATATAAAAGTGAGATCATTTTCAGAACATCAGGGTCTATAATAAACATGAGAGAATGTCAATGTGGTTACGACCCCGTTATGAGCATGAACACAAGTACAAGCGATTCATATATGAGTTCTTCACACAAACATAGTTAGGTTTCAACATAATGTAAATTTCATATTACTTGAGACCTAAACAGTTGAATTTTAAGATAGGAGTGGTATAACGATATTTAAGATAATTAGATGCATATTTATGCTAACGAAACAATAATCTTTATGGAAAAGTCATACAAACATTTACCTCTAATGTTACCGTATGATCTGAAACATCAACAGCTTTGGCCCTAAATATACTGGCAATGTCGAGAACGTTTCGGCGGGCGGCAGCATTGACAGCAATCTTTATCAGCATCAGTTCCCGCTCAGCAAATGGCAAGTGCGTGAGATCCCGAACCTAACAACACAACCAAAATATGATGAACTTGAAGCAGATTTATCAGAAATGGGCCCAACCGGCCAGTTCAACCTGGAACCGGACCTTGGTTCAATTCATTTCGAATGGAATAATGAAATTAAACTAACCGAACCAACAGTTATCGTAGAAAATCAGCCAAATTTTGCATGGTTTACTTGTATCTAACCAGACTGGTTTCAGTGTCAACACAACAAAACCTCTTATAATTGAAAACCAAAAAATTTCTAATCACCAAAGGAACCCAGGTGAAACATAAGAAAGGGCACCCCTCAAACACTTGGACATGGATGCTATCAGAGGCTAGGTATCGCTCTTAATACACATATATTACCAGTAAATACCTGAACCCCAGTTAACCTCTTGAACCATTGGTTGAACGGATAAACCAGGAACCAATCCTACACCATTTCAAGCACAAGGTGGATTCTAGAAATACTTCTTCTGTGATTGCAAGTTTTATCGCAACCACAGAGATGATGGCAATCTAGGATTAATTTACCAAAACCAGGCAAGACCTTTTCCACACAGTACCATATAATGTTCCCTCTCATGCTACATAAACAGTATGATGAATCTTAATGGTAATTGTTTCACCTCATGAAGATCTACGAGCTTGTAAAGTTGCTGCACCAGCTTGCCGATGGACTCGTCTGTGCCAGGAACAACAGTTGTAATGCGAGAAAGGCCCTCTACTTCCGCATGACCAACAGCCAAACTCTGAAAGAAAGAACAAAAAAATAACAAAACTGCTCACATGAGGACATGATATGGAACTCTAATACAGAAAAGAAAATACAATAAATAAATAGAGATTAAGAGTACCTGAATATTATAGCCCCTTCGTGAAAAAACCCCTGTAACTAGATTAAGCACTCCAGGATAGTCATTAACAACCATGGATAAAGTATGTGAGCGGATCCCACTTGTCTAAAAGTATAAAACAAACACAATGTTACTTGTTGAGAAGTAACTATAGAACAAAATGCCACCTTTTGGACAGCAAGAAGTAAAGCAATGGAAATAGTAATTACTTCCAATTACGGTTTCAGAATCCAATACATAAACCAAGTTATTTAATTCAAAATTTTAGATATTTACTTATGACCACCATAAGGAACTCAACTATGTTTTGGTTTTTGCTTTTACTTCGCTTGTATTCATGTTTTCCCATGAAAAAGTAAAAAGTGTAGTTAGATATTCCTCAAATCTAACCAATCTAGGTGTAAACCGAACAAGAGAGAGCAATGAAGAGAATTGGGTTAATATCTTAATATTGGCCGTGTATATCTACTTATACACACGTTAAAAATAGAAAAAGAATAAGAAATATGTAATTATGATCAAAAGAAATGTCCATTAAGCGTGAATGAGAAAATGGAATGACTGTTTAAGGTGGGCTGCGCTTTCATTCCGGAAAATAAATTCGACAAAAAATATAATGGCAGTTGTTTCTCTTTTTTTTTTTCAGAAATATGGAAATACTGTCTTGTGTGTAAGATTTCTGTGTAAACAATCACCTGGAAAAACATCACTTTTTCATTTTCCATTCTTTTCAAACAAAACAGAGCTTGAAAATGCTCTTTGTTCTCTCTCCCACCGAGGAGATAACTTAGATCACTCTTGATTTGCAAGAGAGAGCCTAGATAGATTTGCTGATAGCAGAACAAGCAAAGGCATTCAAAGACATTTTACGTGTTACAACAAGAACCGTACCTGATTGCATCAGAGATCCTAATCCCAAGGTCAAAGCATTATTAACAAAATATATTAAAAACTACTACAGTATCTTAAAAGACATGTATCAATATCAAGACATGCAGTAAGAGTTCTTACATCCTCTTCATTGAGAACACCCCAATGAGCATCAAGAACTTGATTTACTGGGAAGCCATCAGTTTGCTCCACTGGATAGACATCACCCTTCATAAATAAGCAAAATTTTATCAGACATTTATTTATCAGGACAAACACCTAATAAGTTGAATTAGACAAGACAAAAGATACACTAAATGGCAATGGCAACAATAGCTACAAAGATAAAAAGAAAGAACAATAATATTAAACATACTCTCAAGTTAGATGCGGAAGGTCAAACTCAATAGTAACTAAGTAGTTGAAGAGGTTGCTTCTTTTACGCTCAAGGAGAAGTCTTAATATGGGGAAAATATAATTACAAATCCAAAACATTACAAGGTTTTCTCCGAAAACGAAATGAATGAAAACTCGGACATTTAAACATAAATAATACAGTAGCATAACAGTAGACCATCTTTGTTTGTGAAACTAGTCATTAAAACAGGATGGTCCTTGGGTTACATCACTAGCATCAAACTGCACCGCCACGTTAGAGAAATTAGCATATTACAAGGAGAAGAAACCCAGGAATAAATTTTAGGAAAATATACCAGCTATTGCAGCAAGTACAAGTAACCTAAACAACTATGATGAGAAGTTTTGATGGCTGCCAAGCAACTCATGTTATTATCCCACATCAGTGAAGCAGCATAGGCCTATATCTTCCTGTAATGCAATTTACAAATGCATCACAAAGATTGCAACCAATAGACACAAGCCCTGCCTGCCATTCCTAGTGGAACATAATGAGTCTGCATTCATTATAGGCAGAAATAAAAGTGACAGCATCTATAAGCTCAGAAATTGATGCACAGATATCATAAACCCACTGCTCTCCTAGAATGGCTATTAAAGTAGACCTTATGAAGGCTTATGACTCAGTGAGGTGACAATTTTTAAGGGATTTGCTAGAGCTAATGGGATTCCCAGCCCAAGTTTGTTCATTGGATTGATTTCTCTATGGCTGCAGCGGTAGCTACATACACAAGTGATAGAATGGTTGCGGCATGCTCTGAGAGAATAGATGATGTGGACATCCTTAGGGGGGATTGGAGATGGAATGTGGTAGCTTCGGAATGTTAGTTACTATTGCAGAATAAAGTTTGTGTTGCTTCACCTACTTATTCAGTAGCTAATAATTGGATTTGGGTACTGGATTGGGGAAGAGGGGATGGGGAATCTTGAGGGTTTTTTCAAAGGGGCTAGTGGCCTCAGGCTGGGAGTTCCCCTCCCTCCATACCTGTTTGTCTTGTGCATAAATGCGCTTCCTTTGCTCTTGAAGAAGGAAACATAAAATAAAGAGTTCCTTTACCATTGCATATGTAGAAAACACATGCTCACACACATATGCTATGCTGATGATCTGCTTAACTTTGCTAAAGGAGAGAAAACTTCGGCCTTAACTCTTAAGTTATCTGGCTTAAGACCTAGTCATTCAAAAAGTAATATTTTCTTTGCAGGCACTAGGGAAGAGACTAAGCAGGATAACTCTGCTTTAAAAATCTCTGAAGGCCACCTCCCCATGAGATATTTGGGTATTTCCCTTATATCCACTACTATTCTTATAGAAAGGATTACCTAGAGGTCGCTTCTTCGACAGGCACACTCCTTTCCTATGCTGTTCATCTTCAATTACTCAAATCCTTTTTGTTCAGTATCCAGAGCTACTAGAGCGCCCATTTCATTTTCCCCTCCAAAGTCACTACGAAGATTAAACAATTATTAAGGAGATTCCTTTGGTCTGGCCAAGAGTTAAAGGTTCATGGCAGCAAAGTTTCTTGGGAAGTTGTAACAGACACTATAAAGATAGGTGGCTAAGGCATAAAAAGAGTTAATGACTGGAATAGGGCCCACATGACTAGACATGTCTGGAAGCTGGTTGATCCTCAACACTTCTTGTGGAAGGATTGGATAAAGGTGCATCTAATGAAACATAGAAGCTTTTGGCAGATCAAGACCCTCCGGCTCCTGGTCTTGGAGAAAATTGTTAACCTTAGAAGCTCCTGCGAAGATTAGTTTGTGTTCAGAATTGGGGATGGTGAATCAACCTGGCTCTGGTTTGATAAATGGCTTCCTCAAGGGGCAATTATTGCTGCTGGAAATAGGAAAATCATTGGCGATTCAGGTTTGGGGGGGTGAGGGCTAAGGTAAGCAGCAGCATCAAAGAGGGATTGTGATCTTGGCCTCATCCAAATACCATGGAACTCAAGGAAGTAAAATCATGGCAGCTTCCCACTAGTTTGGAAGTCCAACCTTCAAAAAGTTCCTCTATTAGGACTGCTTGGGAAGCTATTAGATTTAGAAAAGGCAATGTTCCATGGAAGCAGTCAGTGTGGTTCAAGAAAGCTCCTCCGAGATGCAGTTTCATTCTTTGGTTGGTTGTGCATAACAAATTGGCCACAAATGACATACTTCAACGAATATGGTTACGTTGCTGAAGACGTTGACCACTTGTTTTTTTAATTGCCAAATGCACTAAGAGAGTTTGGTAACTTCTTCAAGCTAAATCAGGGTTTTTGTGAGAAGTGCAAGGCTGGCAGCAATGGGTCACTTGGACTACATACATGTTCAATGGGCAAAATATCTCAGCTTATTTGGGGAGACTTATTTTCTCATGTGCTGTTTACTTCTTGTGGAAAGAAGGAATGCTAGAAGAGGCAATGAAGAATCTTCTAAACCCGGAGAGCAGCTACACCAGATAAATATTTTTGTTAAGTCTAGTTTGGATAGATTCTCACAGTTTCCTAATTCTGTTACGAATGTTTATATTCACGAGATCTGGGAGCTAGGTCCTCATTTTTTGAGGGGATAGGGATCTGCTTCTTTGTGCCTCTTTTGCTTTTGTCCCCATAGTGGAATTTTTCTCCTTCCCCCTTTTTATCTTCTTTGTTTCTAATACATCTTACCNNAAAAAAAAAAAGAGTTAAGAAAAGGAACCTCTAGAAGTTCCCCTCCATTTTCTGCCCAATTTGTGGTTTACTCTGAAGCACCTCAACATTAGATACTTCCAAAAAATCTCAGCATTAGATGCATCTTAATTAACAAGCACTTTAAGTTCTTATCTGTGGAACTGACTATGCTTCTTTACCGCTAAGACCTCTAAAGTCTGACCACAAGACAATCCACTGTGCTGTTGAAATGTGTCTCTCTCATCACAGTGCCCTCAGTTGGAGTAATGCATGCTCTTAAGTTATGCTTAGGCTTTGAAGAAGCGTAACCAAGATTGGATACTTGCTTAATTTCTTGGAAAGTCCTAAATATCCTTTACTTTGAAAGTATGGGGGAGGACCCTAACTTCCTCTGATTGTACATTCTCCACTTGTTTGTGGATCAATGGTTTTCATTGCTTTGACCTTGCACTCATAGCATGTAAACTTAGATTATTGTTCATATTTATTAATTTGCCGAAATATACATATATATCCATATATATTTATTTCCTATAATATATATATATATATATGTATTGAGTTTCCGAAATATATATATATATATATATATATATAT
>MKEJ01081564.1:0-16193 GCA_001753735.1 Embelia ribes | reverse complement strand
AACAATGTCCCTCAGTATTGCAAAGGTGACAAAATATCGGATTTGTATAATATTGGGCTAAGTGACCCTACTTACCACAATGGAAGTATTTGCTACTCTACACAGTCGAACTAGAGTTCGATGATCCTATTGGCTGAGAATTCCCACCAAAAAAGGAGTAGAAAAGTTACCTCGCAACCTTTTCCTTCCACCGCTTCACCTCCGCTCCTACCATCATTCCTGCTCTTACCACTGCAGTTCTCCGAACCAATACTCGAGTTGTGTATCATATGAGAACCTGGGAGTTGACCCGAAGGTTAAGACAAATGCGAAGTAGAGCAAGCAACCTTCAATTGTTGTTTGCTCGTTAAGTATGTTTTGTCCCCATAGTCGTATCAATGCATTCCTTAAAAGTGTCAGGACGACCCGCTGTCACATACGTCTGAATAGAATGATGTAAGCCACCAATAAATCGAAGGCTATGCATCTTCTCCATCGACACATTTTTTGGTGCATACTGAGACAGATCCATAAACGAGATTTGGTAATCTTATACCAAAGAACTCCCTTGTACCAATTTCATAAAATCTTCTTGCTTCCTTTCGTAAAGCATCTCAGGCAAAAATTTCTCCAAGAATAGCTCATGAAAGGCAAACCGAAATATAATACCCCACCCATTCATCTCTTCCTTGCTCCGCCACCAACGAGCAACTTTTCCTCATAAATACAATGGTGTTACTGCCATTTGCAAATCATCCTCAATTAGTTAAAGAGTTCTAAAGATCCTCTCTACTTCTATAATCCAATCTTCAACAAGAATGGCTTCTCTATCACCCAAAAAGATCGGTGGATTCATATATTGAAACATTTTCTGAGCCAAAAATACTCTCGTCTCAACCATCCCTCCATTATTCCTTGTACCATGCACAACTCGATTCAAAGCCATTTCCAAAGCTTGAATAATCGCTGAAGATTCTCCCACATGTGCACTTGGGTAAACTTGAAGTTGAGGCAAGGAAGCCTCTTCATCGGAGTTTACCAAGCTTTCTTCTAGGTTCATCGTATCGTCCAAATTCGAAATATTCCTAATATATCGAACCTCATCCTCTCATAGCTCTATAACTCTCGCATGAGTACGTCTATGTTGTACTCCCTCAATACAAACATCTTCTACAATATGAGCCCTTATTCAACAACCCCGCCTGCGAGTAGTCACTCCACGTCCTTGAGCCCCACCCCGTACTCCTCGACCACCTCGAGACCTTTACAGTCTCTTGCCATTCTAACTTCATGTGCAAGTTAGAAAAGAGGAACAACATCAACAATCACAATATACATACATACATATATATATATATATATATATATATATATCAAACTATGCATATCGTATGATCTTATACATACTAATCATATAATATATACAACGCATAACGTAGCTTACACAGATGCATCTAGATACTATATGGACATAACCGATATAATATCTAGTCTGGACGCAATGAAAATTTATCTCTAACCGAATATATAAACTAATATATATATATATCGAATCATAAATGACTCTAGCACTTACCAAATTTATACGTATCATCAATCGCATAACTTAACTTACGACTAATTGGCTTAACTCGCTAATCAGTCACTACTTAACAACATTAATCTCTTAATAGTGCACATATCCTCCTAACTTAGTAAATCCCTATCCTAGAGCTCCTAGATTTTCTTAACCCGATTAGCTCTGATACCAACCTATCATGCCCCAAAATTCGTGACCCGGGGACGTGAGAATAAAGGGACAGAAATACAATAAATATTACAACCCATTCCCGAATTTAAATCATCCTGCTATAATATACGTAATGTGACTCATGAATACAATCTCTAAAAATCTGTAAAGACATAATCATACAGCTCCACTTTCAAATAATAGTAAACCCCCTATTTACAAATACAAAATCAAATTGTAGGCTTGCCAAAATAATAAGAAGGAAGGTATAAGTATGTTCTTCACCTCGTGTACAAGAGCCAGAACATACCTATACTTTTGTATAACACCAATACTAAATCAGAGTGTGCTACAAATACAACATAATACATCATCATAGTCTATACATATATGTACAACTAGTCTGTAACTACAAAAGTATACCTACATAAGCAACTCTAAATCCTATCAGTCGTGTCCTGAGCCAAACTCCAGACCTGTAAAATAGTTTAATGATAGTGTACAAAAAGAAAAGAAAATGTTTAGGTCAGAAATTAGCAATATGATAAATCTGACAATAATCGGTAAATAACATGTATGTAAACATGTAAAATGAACATAATTATTTTATATAAATAACCATATAAGTAAAGGCATGCTCATTAAACTATTACCTATGAAGTAACATCCGAATCTGAGAACATAACTCGTCTAGGCCTATTACTTAAAGAGGCAACATATATAAATACAAGACATATCTCAACCAAACCATCTAAGAGCCAATGCACTTATACCTACGAGACTAATCTCATTCACTACAACTATGAATCCATGCACTTGTGTATACGAGCTTATCTTTTCTACAATAACTACGAATCCATGCACTTATACATACGAGACTTATTTCGTTTACTACAACTACGAATCCATGCACTTATGCAAACGAGACTTATCTCACTTACTAAAACTACGAGGACTTATCTCATTTTCCTTTAAAAAAATATTGGGACTTATTACTTTACTTTTCTTAAAAACAAACATAGGTGTTTCTTATGCCCTTCTTCTTATGCAATACACATGGGGTGTCCTTATAACTAAGATGACATAACATCTATGACGAAAAAATGCCATTCTATGACCCGCTATGACAAAACAATAACAAAATCATAGGTTATACCCGAGACGACATAATTTCTATGACGACAAAACGTCCTTCTATGACCCGCCACGACAAAACTATAACAAAATCAAAGGTTACGCCATGACAAAACGATAATGTAAACCATGGTCATGCCACGACATAACGATAACATAAAACATGAATTTTTCCTTTCTTAAAATACCGCATTTTCTTAAAAACCACTTGGGCGTTTCGTATTGCCTTGGGTAGCTTATTCCTATATACTTATATTTGTAGCATGAAGCTTATAAATGTAGTATGAATGCTAATACTCGTGCCATGCTTATAAACATGAGTGATTTGCCAAAGGCCTTATAATCATACTATGCCATACATCTTACTTAATATATACGCCATGAAGAAATGTAACATGAATAGGCAACATACTTACTTAATTATTACAACAAAACATGACCTACTCATGCTTATAACGTCCAACAAAATGTATGAGTATCACAACGAGTCTAAGCTTAATCAAGGTACAAGTTTCTTGTGCTTATTCAATAAACATACTACGAAACTCATATACAATATGCTTTTGATACTTAATCATTCATTGTCAACTTATATATCTTCACTTACTTACATTTGCGGTGCGTACTTATATACTTACTTATATTGCATAACATCATACATATATGTCACGACATAATGTGACCTTGTTTAACTATACATATATATCCCACGAGTAATAGTATACATCCTTTTAGTACTTACATACATCTTTCGAATACTTATATAAATCCTCCAAATATTTTCATACAAACACATCACCACTTAGGTGATCTACGCTACTCATAATATAATAAAATATATACTTAACAACTTACATATACTTGGATGCCTTATTTAACATAATAATCGTAAGGCATACGCGGAGTGTAATTCATACATAAATGAATTATACTCCTTAAACTTAAAATATGAATATACATTCTATCTATGCACATACGTTCAAACTTATACTATTGTAAGTTTCTACCCGTACCTTAAAATGTGCTAGAAGTCGCCCTGAGGCTTCCTAAGCAAAAAACCTCAAATTCATCTCTTCTTCACCCCTCGATTTGATCTTGTAAATGAAATCAAATCATCAAACACCAAGCTATAAAGTTGTTCTACTCATCAAAAGGAATAAGAATATCAAATATAAAATTACGTACATGGAGTGCACGAAAAACAAGGCAAATCAAACAAATAAGAGAGATAGAAAATCTTACGTAGAAATGATCTCTAGGATGTAAGAATGAAGAAAATTAACCTCTTAATTCAATCCGAGCTCCGTAGCTAGATCAAACCAAGCTCTTAGGGTTTGATAAATGGAGTCTCTCTCCCCCTCTATTTTGTTTTTCTATACTGGAAAAATGGGCAAAATGAACACTGACTATCCAAAAAAGGGGCAAAAGTGATTGGGCCCCACTCGGTCATGCTGTTCGAACGGCATAAAGGCACCGTTTCAATGGCACTGTTGTTTGAATGGTAGATGGGTACCGTTTGAACAGCAACCCAAAGCTTAATGAAAATTTTAGAAATTGATTTTAAGTCATTGGGTCTAAACTCCAAAAATCGTAATTGTTGCCTAACTTTTCCAAAACTCATTTCCGCTACGAAAGACCATACTATGACCACAAATGCCAAGTTTTTTATTTCCAACACTCTTCAAAGCCATAACCATACTTTTCTCAATATCGCTATGCACACCAATGCAAAACGAATAAAGCAAAAAATTTAGTACGAAATATCTGGGACGTTACATGCACTTTTAAATTTTTAGTTTGACCCCGACTTTCCATCTCAATACAATTTCATATTTTTTAGTACAATTTTCTTTCAAACATTTCCATAATTTCAGATTTAATCACATGGAGAATTTAGGACAAAAATAAGCGAGTAACTGCCATCCCCCGATTCTCTTTAGTCTCTATCTTCTCTTTTGTCATCCTGTATCTCTACCCCTACTTTCTTCATTTTTCAAATCCTCAATTATCACCTACTATTTTAATTTCTTTATTTTTCTTCTCATCATACGGGCTCACACACATCTCTGCTTCAACTCAGCCCCAGCACGTTCTATACATATCTAGATCGATTGATGCCATTGAGGAGTCAGTTCATCTTTCGGATAGTTGCATTGTGTGCATATCTGTAATAGATAGTGGTTTTTTGTTTATAAATGTGTCATTCCATATATATATTATATTGCCTTTGTTATCAAGTAAAATTCATCCCTTCCCTTTGCTGTTTTTTTTTTACTAGTTTGTGACCGAAAAGAAATGCAAAAGTGAGGAAATGTAAAAAGGTCTTCTTATGTATTTTTGTTATTACGTCACTTTTTCTTTGCTTCCATGAATAGTTGCTAAATATTATGTGAATGAAACTATTCAAAGGCGTTGATGAGATCAACAAATTGTAGCATAGTGATCTGATTTACAAACTTGAATTTACTTTCACAATTTTACAGTTATAGTTCAAATGATTTGCTTATCTCACATGTTGGTCTAGTCTTCTGAACCTTGGAACTCGCAGTTTCAACACCTCAACTTGTGCTGGCAACATCGATATGGAAACATAAAGGAAAAGAGCATTAAGATTGGACGCTTGAATCCTCACGATCAGCCAATCGTTTTATGAAACATGATTATATTACATTGTTGTTTGAATGATGGGAGTTTAACAGACATGGAAAATATTGGTGAAGGAAGATGAAAGTGTTTTTGCATGGATTTTATTATATTTTAGTTCCACGTTCCTTGTTAGAAGAACATTTAGTTCATTCACTTTGTGATTTAAGTTTTTCTATTGCACTAAATATTTTCTTATGAAGATTTTTTTTTTTTGGTTATTTGTTTCAGGCATTATATTGGTATAATGAATGGTGTTAAAAACTGTGTGTTACATATGCGGCACACAATTTAACCTCAAAATCTGGATGTAAACACCCAGAATGTTCACCAGAATTCAGAGATTCAGTATTGACACTCACAACCATGTTAATATAGAAAGAGAAGAGACAGAGAGAGAGAGATGAGAAAATTTCATATTTTAGTCAACAACAAGCTTGTGCATATGATACACGGGCTTTATAAACAAGTTCTGTTTCGTTTTTGACAACAAAAACTAAGGTGAGTAGTCTCGATCGTTTTTGGATTTGCCTTTGAAATTATTTGTTTCAGAGTTTTAAATGTTGAAAATAAGCTCAAAACTTGGTATTTTTTGATAATTTCATGAATACAAGATGTAATTGTGATGAAACTCTACTCTTGTTGAGAAAATACCGCTGTGCATGTGGCACATGAGCTTCCTAAATTCTTTTGTTAGTGAAATTGTAATATTTGAAGCCGGTTTGAGCTATAAAACAAACTGTTCTTGAACTGTGTGGAGCTCCATATTAGTCAAATGATATGGTCGGGCATAGTTAAGGTTGATTTGCATGTAACATTTTTGCATTGTAGAGCCTATTTCTAGAGGCAAGAACGAGAGAATGGACAAACCCCAACCTTAGCAACACCATTTATAATGAGTTTAAATGCTTAAGAAACTACAGTAAATAAATCAGGTACGAGTTAGTTACGGGTAATAGGCTCTACGATAAATATTTTATATCATTGTGCGTCCTTATTTGCTAATTATGTGTTACATATTTCCCATAGTATAGAGAAATATGTTGAGAAGTAAATTGTGTGCCTATATGAATTTGAGAAATAAAGTATTTGCATGAAGAAAATTGGAAGAAAATATACTATAGGAGAAGTTTGGAATTTGAAATTTTGAGATATGATATTTGAGAAGACTTTTTGTGAAGCCGTAATATTTGTTGGGAAATATAGTTTGCGTACGACTTTAATTCATAAAATTTCAAATTCAGACCTTGGTAGGCTTTTGAGAATTTTTGAGACTTTGAAAGACTTATGAAAAATTTTGATACTAAAATTATGGATTATAGTACTTATTAAGGGGTCCTAAGCCTAGTTCCCCTACGTATTTGAGATTTCGGTAGGGTTACATGATTAACTTAGTGTGTAGATGGGCACTCACCTAAAGTCTTGGAGTATTGTATTCTAATGATTCCATATTTCCCAATACAATATTACTCCTGGGATAAGATAGGTGCCAATACAATATTATGGTGTTTGAGAACTTTATTTGGCTAATTTTGGGTGTTAAGTTGGTTGTTTTGCCAGGATGGATATTTCATGAATTATATATCGTATTGAATACTGCTCATCAAACTTATACCGTACGCCTTCTATTTATCAACTGGCATATCAAAGGTAAGATCAAGCAGGTATATAAGAAGATATGTGGAAGCATTAGACAATGGTTACTCTTTTTCGGAGCTTAATTTGCATGTTTCAAGCTTTTGATATTGTAAATGTAATATCAAGACTGAATATTTTTGTACTTTTTAAGCCATTTTCACTTAATGTTTTCTGTAATTCATGGTTGGATATTATAAAAAACATAATCTGTGAAATATATATATTCTTTATTAACTATTTTACATTGTGCATAGTTGAAGGTTAGAATTATGGTTAGTTTTGGCTACGACCACATATTAAACTACAAAACTTATATTAAAACACTTTATAAAATATTGGCGTAATAGAATGGTATCAGAGCTAATAGGATTACAAAAACTTAGTCAAGTTTAGATGGATGTATACATGTAGATGAATCGAGTAAATGCAGTTTGAGGGTAGGTTGCATACATGAGTGTTAGCGGTATTTACGGTGGCACCTTGTATCGTACGCATGCTGCATATCATAAAATGTGATTAGTAATGAACGTAATAATATGGAGTAATATATGAGGATATGAGTATATGCTATGTGATTTGTTGTGAGCAACCTTTGGGTACCATGCCTAGTCAACTTCTAAACCCATAACAGAATGGGAAGGGATGCCTTGTTAGTCTATGATGGGGGTGGAACGGTGGATGGAAATGAACCGCTTGATTGCCGATGTTGTGTGCTATGTACTTTAATGTGACAAAGAAGCATATGCGAGGTATCTATAAGTATGAGCATGATTATGAGTAGAGAAATAAATATGGCCTTATAAGAAAGAAAAATTTTAGGCGTTTGAAGTATCTATTTTCATGTTTTCTAATATAGTAAAAGAGCGCGAAGATAGGCAGGATGGCTTCCTACAACCTAATCTCCCAGAAAGAGGAATTTTTTATAGAGGAATGTGCTGCTAAGGGTACACCTCCATACTTGATCTATCTCAAGCTTACTATAACAACGGGCTAATTTGGTAAATGAGAAAATCTTTTAAAATCACGAAAATAGGGGTGAGGATTTAGAAGAAGAGGCGACTGACAGGGAGAGCCCTCCGCCTCAAGCTGGGACTTAAGTTCCTCTAACGATTCCATCTGTACAGGGCCCTAGTTCTACCCCGCTGAATATAAATATTGGGGATTTATCCCAACTACTGCAAAATGCTATGCATCAAATAGCTAGAACAATTATAGACACAATGCCATCCCAAACCAGGGGTAACAGTAGCAATTTCCAAACTCTGATTAAGCAAGCACACCGGAACATGGGACGTATGAGTGTACCTATCTTCCATGGGGGAACAAACCCTATGGAAGCATATCGATGGCTTGGAGAAATGGAAAAGTGATTCCACACTCTGGGAATCGAGGATGATGTTGTTAATGTAACTACAACCTCTTTTTATTTGAAAGACAAGGCTGATGAATGGTGGACAATATGTGCATCTATCTTGAAGCTACAAAACTTTACTTGGAATAGGTTTAAGGAGATATTTCTGGGGAAGTATTTTCTTGACATTTGACGGGAAGACTAGAGAGAGAATTTATGAAGCTTATACAAAAGCATCTGATGGTGGAACAAGACTCATAGAAAATTGAGATAATTTCCCAGTTCAAACCGGATATGGTATCTATAGAGAAACTGTGAGTCAGAAGGTCCGAGTTTGGGCTGCACCCTTCAATTCAGATGGATTTGGCACCTAACTATTATAACACCTATGAGGAAATACTTGAAGTATAAATGCACTCAAAGGCGGCTCAAACTAATAGAAGATGCATACATGAGAACCGTGCGTCCAAGAGTACTAGACAAGGAAAGGGGGAGCTAAGCACAACCAATGAAGGTAGAAGTGGAGGATGTCATGGCAGAATGAGTAACTAGAATGGCAACGGCGTTATAAGTCAATTATAAGGAGAGTCTAACAGAAGTGTAAATTACCACAAGAGGCCTAGGGAGGCCCATGCTCAGGGATTACAACAGCACACCTCGAGGTGCATAATCTCGAACTATGCAAATTGCAAGGATTCATCCAATTAGGAAGGTTGTTATAAGTATGGAGATCTAAACCATAGGATTAAATTGTGACCCCAAGTTTAATGTTAGGCTTGTCAAAACTGGGGACATTTGCACTTCAATTGCCCTAGCCAACCTAATTATTATAATTTAAATGTACCTACTGGCGCTCAATCATCAGCTAATTAGGTGCCTTCATCAACACTACTTGTCACATATCATGCCCCAACCAACAATAGGGGTACTTGGGGAGGATTTCAAGGGGGAACCGATATATTGTGGATTCAACTCATGCCCCCCCTCAAGCTCATGTATATTCAGTGACTCAAGCGATCCTGAAGTTGGGAGAGTCTTATGAAATTCAAGGTATTCTGCCTTTTCTATCTTATTAGGTTGTCGTTGTTTTTGATAGGATTACATCATGGTCTTTATTTCTGCTCAATTTGTAAAATCTTTGGGTTTAGTGCCGGACCATTTGCATACCCAACTATTGGTAGATACTTTCCTTGGTATAAATGTGATACCTAATTTCCTCGATCATAATTGTGAGGTTGAAATTGAGGGCCATGCCTTTCCATGTCATTTAGTGGTATTGAATATGAAGGGTTTCGACATTATCCTTAGAATGGACTAGCTAATGCTATACTAGGCCATTATTGATTGTTATTATATACATGTGTCTATGTTGATTCCTTTGAGTGTATGTGTTCAATTCACAGGGGAACATGGATCACTGAACTTCCTAGGGTAAAGAGCAAAGAACAACCTTAGCAGTTTGCTCACTAATCTTTCTTTGTCAGAGGATGTTTATTTGAGTACCCTGCTACCTTGATGTATTTCCTAACAATTTGTGTGGACTTCCACCTTCTCGTAAAATTGAATTTACTATCGATCTTGTTCCAAAAATTTCTCCCATCTCAATCCTTCCATATCATATAGCTCCTGCAAAGTTGAAAGAGTTGAAGATTCTGTTCGAAGAATTAAAGAAGAAGGAATTTATCCAGCCAAATATGTTACATTAGGGTGGTCCGGGCCTATTCGTCCAGAAGAAAGATGAAAAATACGCTTATGTATTGATTATCGGAAGCTGAATCGAGTGACTAAGTATCCACTTCCCAGAATCGACGACTTACTTGGCCAACTAAGAGGTTTAAGATGTTTTTCTAAGATCAACTTTTGGATCAGGTATCATCAACTACGAATTAAAGAAGAATATGTTCAGAAGACTCCTTTCCGTATGTGATATGGCCACTATGAGTTCTTGGTGATACCATTTGGTCTAACAATGTTCCAGCCGCATTCATAGATGAATAGAGTCTTCCAAGCCTACCTTGATAAGTTCATCATCATATTTATTGATGATATCCATGTTTATTCGCCCTTCAAGGAAAAACACCGATAACACTTGTAAATAGTATTATAGACCCTACGTGAACACTAATTGTATGCCAAACTCTTAAAGTGTGCATTTTGGTTATCTAAAGTGAAATTTTTAGGACATTTCGTATCGGCAGAAGGAGTGTCGGTAGATGAAGATAAGATCAGTGCTATATCAGCTTGGGAGAGACCGAAGAGTGTGTTTGAGATTCATAGCTTTTTTGGCCTAGCCAACAACTATTGTTGCTTCATTCAAGACTTTTCATGCTTAGCGGCCCCATTGACTTGATTTACTGGGAAAGGAGTAAAGTTTGAATGGGATAACAAATGTGAACAATCATTTCTAGAATTGAAGAAACGGTTAACTGAAGCCCCAATCTTCATCATCACTGAACGAGGTAAAGGCTATATAGTATATTTTTATGCTTCCTAAGAAAGGTTAGGGGGTATCTTGATACAGACTGAAAGAGTCATTGCTCATGTATTCTATCAACTGAAGAATCACGAGCAGAACTACCGTACTTATGACCTAGAGTTGTCCGTAGTAGTCTTCACCCTAAAGATTTGTCATCACTACTAGTGTGGAGAAAGATTTTAGGTCTTCTTTGACCACAAGAGTTTAAAGTACATCTTCACGTAGCACGACTTGAATTTACGACAAAGAAGATAGATGGAATACATTGACCAATATGACTTCAATCGAAAATATTACCCTACAAAAGCTAATGTGATAGTAGATGCATTAAGTCAGAAGACTAGATATACGGTGGCTTGCCTTGCTGCTAACAAATTGGATATGTTACGACTATTGGACGAATTTGGGTTATAAGTAATAAAAGGACATGAACATGCAACCCTATGCTATTTATGGTTACAACCTACTCTTATAAAATCGTAGTAGTGTCTCAACGAGAAGACAAATAATGTCAAAAGTTGCTAAGAAAAATAAAAGAGAATCCAGAAGTTTGGAGTATTGGTAAAGACGGAGAGCTTAGACACTTGAAGCATCTACTCATACCAGTGTCTATGAGAGACGAAGTATTGCATGAATCACACCACTTTCCACTTGTTGTACATCCAGGAGGAAACAAGATGTATCACAATGTGAGTAGACAATTCTGGTGGCCTAAAATGAAAAGGGCTATAGCGAAATATGTGGCAAGGTGTTTTGACTTGCTAGCAAGTAAAATTAGAGCATTAGTGAACCGGAAGACTTCTACAGCCATTGGAAGTTCCAACCTAGAAGTGGAAGCGCGTTACTATAGATTTTATGATGGGACTACCGAGAATGCGATAAAAGAACGACATTATATAGGTGATTGTAGACACAATGACAAAGTTGGCTTGCTTTCTGCTAATGAAGAAGATAGATTCAGTAGAGACACTTTCCCACCTATACCTACAGGAAATAATTAAACTATATGGAGTCCCCTTGTCAATTATATCTGATCAAGATAGTCGATTTACATTACAATTCTAAAACGGTCTATAGAAGGCACTGGGGACGAAGCTATCAATGAGTACAACCTTTCATCCATAGACGGATGGACAATTTGAAAGAACTATTTGGACTCTAGATGACATGATGAAAGTATGTATATTAGATTTCGGTGGGAATTGGGAAGACTACATTTCCTTGATTGAGTTAACTTACAATAACAGTTACCATTCTAGCCTCTGAATGGCGCCTATTAAACACTGTATGGATGGCTTTGCCGATCAAATTTGTATTGGATGAAAGCTGGAGATATGGCCTTGATTGGCTCAGATTTTGTACGGGAAATAACAGAGAAGATGAAGCTGATCAAGTAGTGGTTAGAAACTGCCCAAAACAAGTAGAAGAGCTACATGGATCGAAGACAATGTCCCTTAGAATTTGTGGCAGGTGATCATATGTTTCTTAAGATATCACCCAGGAAAGATGTTAAGAGATTTAAAGCAACTGATAAGTTGTCACCTCGATATGTTGGACCCTTTCAAATTCTCAAACATGAAGGATCAATGGCCTATTGGCTAGCCTTGGCACCTTAGCTCGTAAATATTTATCCCGTATTTCACGTTTTACTACTGAGGAAATACATTCCCGATTCAACACACATTATCAATTTCTTAGACTTGACAATGGAATCAGATGTTTTGTTTGAAGTATACCCTGTGGGGATCTTGGACCGAGAAGAAATAACATTGAGAAGAGGGGCCATTCCATTAGTAAATATTTTGTGGCATTGTGGAGATGTTGAAGAGACGACTTAGGAGTTCTATGAGGATATAAAGACAAAATATCCATAACTATTTCAGTAACAAAGGTATTCTCATATGTGTCATTCAAATTTTGATGATGAAATTTTTTTTAACGGGTTGCATATCAATCGACTGATTCTTACGACCATAGTTTTTTAAAGATATTGTGTTGCACATGTAGCACACAACTTAACCTCACCAAAACTCAGAGATTCAACATTGACACTCATAACCATATTGATATAGAAAGTTAAGAAAGAAAAAGAGAGGAAGAAACATCACATTTTAGTTAACAACAAGCTTGTGCATGTGATATACGAGCTTTATAAATGAGCTATGCTGTATTTTTTTACAACAAATAAGGTGAGCAGTCTATGCCCTTTTTGGAATTGTTCTTGAATTGTGAGTTTTAGAGTTTTAAATGTTGAAAATAAGCTCAAGACTTGGTGTTTTTTTTTTATAATTTCATGCAAACAAGATGTAATTGTGATTAAACTCTACTCTTTTTGGGGAAATATGGCCATGAGTGTGGCATATGAGCTTTCTAAACATGCATGTGGCATATGAGCTTTCTAAACTTTTTAGTGAGTGAAATTGTAACATTTGAAGCTTGTTTGAGCCACAAAACAAACTAAATTTGAACTGTATAGAGCTCCATTTTAGTCAAATGATATGGCCGAGCAGAGTTAAGACTGAGTTGCATGTACCATTTTTTAGCTGTAGAGCTTATTTTGAAAGTCGAGAATGAGAGAGTGGACAACCCCCTACCTCAACAACATCATATATAAGGAAATTTGAGTTTAAAAGCTTAAGAAACTGTAGTAAACATACTAGGTAGGGGTTAGTTATGAGTAGTAGGCCCTACGATAAATATTGCATGTCATTTTGTGCCCTTGTTTGCTAATTATATGTACATATTTCCTATAGTATAGAGAAATATGTTGAGAAGTAAATTATGTACATATGTGAAATTGAGAAATAAAGTATCTGTATGAAGAAAATTGGACGAAAATGTGCAATATGAGAAGTTTGGAATTTGAAAATTTGAGATATAATATTTGAGAAGACTTTGTGTGAAGCTGTAATATTTGTTGGGAAACATAGTTTGTGTGCAACTATAATCTATGGAATTTCAAATTTGGGCCTTGGCAAGCTTTTGAGAATTTTTAAGACTTTGAAAGACTTTTGAGAAATTTTGAGACTAAAATTATGGGTTATAGTGCTTATTAGGTGGTCTTAAGACTAGTCCCCCATATGTATTTGAGATTTCGGTAGGGTTACATGAGTTATTTAGAGTATGGAGGGGCACTCATCTAAAGTCTTGGGGTATTGTGTTCTCGAGTTTTGATGTTTCCCAATACAATATTACTCCCGGGATAAGAATTTGTGTGATTATATGTTGTGGTAAATTTGAGAATTTGGTTTTTGCTACATGTTCTGGTGTTTAAGAACTTTATTAGGCTAATTTTGGGTGTTAAGTTGGTTGCTTTGCTTGGATGATTGTTTCATACCTTATAGATCGTATTGAATACTACTCTATAAACTAATCTCGTTTCCCTTCTATTTATCAACTGGCATATCAAGAGCAAGATCAAGCAGGCATGTAAGAAGACAAATGGAAGCATTGGATGGTGGCTCCTTATTCTCGGAGCTTAATTTGCATGTTTCAAGCTTTTGACATTGTAAATGTAAAATTAAGATTGGGTATTTTTGTACTTTTCGTGCCATTTTCACTTAATGTTTTCTATAATTCAAGGCTTGATATTATGAAAAAAATAGTATGTGAAATATATCTATTATGTGTTCACTCTTTCGCATTATGCATAGTTGAAGGTCCGCATTGTGGGTGGTTTTGGCTACGGCCACATGTCAAACTGTAAAACTTATATTAAAATATTTTCTAAAATGTCGTGTGCCTGGGATTCCCGGATCTCGAGGGTACAACAGGGGGTACGTAATATTTCATGGTTGTCGTGTCATGCTAAATCATTCGGGAGTACCTTGCCATTCAAAGTGGTTTGTTATAAACCTTTGATTAGGCTACATTGGAAATCATAATAGGGTAGGTTATGTCGCGCCCCAATTTTCTTAGTAGACATGAGACAAGCCCCGAACCCATTAGAAACTTTGGAGGACAAGTATTTCCCTTTTTAAAAATAAAAAGGAAGAAAAAATTTATTTAACAGAAAATAAAAATGGAAACACCTGTTTCTACCGCTATCTATCATTGCATCTAATCGCACTGTAGGTGATACTATTTACATGCTACAACAATCCACATCAACAATAAAATAAAACTAAAACTAGAACAAAAAGATAATGGCCAGCGCTAAAGCCGATAAATATATAAATATAAAACATCGTAAACCTACCTGTTTACGAATAAAAAATATAAGTTAAGTGCTTACAAAAGGATATGACATAGGAAGGTATAAATATGCTCTTGATCTCACAAAGGGCAAGATCATACTTATACTTTTACCGTCGATACAGCTACAACAACATCATTTACTACAACAATTGACCATTAGAGTACGCAACTAATACATGCTCTATAAAAATATAATATATCAACAAAATAAAAAAAATAGGAAGCAAAATAAATCATCTTCATCATCTTCTTCTTCGCCTATCAAAAGATATATGTACATGGATAACATGACAACCTCAATGATGCTCGATATCCGCCTCAGGACCTACAACACAATCATTAAGAGAAGAGAAAAAAAATGGAAATGTATGTTTAAATAACCTGCAAAATATAAATAGGAGTCTAAACAAAATGTAATACATACATGAAGATAATTGTGAATAAATCTAACATAATTATATATCATGTATGAATATGTGTATTGTCATGTATGCAATGCATATCTCATCTACATCCCCGTCACTACACCATATGCCCACTACTTGTCTATGTTTCGGATATGTATCTACACTTTCTAAAAATTGGTGATAATCGCTGCTAAGTTTCGAACCCGGACTGGAACGAAATCATAGCTGCTAAACCCCAAATCCGAACTAGAAGGGACACAAGCAAATCATTTATTCTCTACCCATACTAGCATTGAATAAATATATATAATTCTAGCTGTTGGTTTTCCGTCTTTCACGGTAAGGCTATAGGCCTTATTGCTTATTTATTTATAAAAAAAATGATACACTATTCTAACATGGCCATACTCCACTGTCAACATCACTGTCATGCTCAACTTATGCATCTTATACTTCACATGATGCATAATTATCATAAAATGAATATCATGTATATTGAACAACGCATGAATTTATAATGACAATTTTAACATTTAAAATAAATTCAACTATTACTTCATCAACAATATGAAAGCTTAATTAAATAGGTTAAAATAATTCATGTTAAATAAACAATATCATATACATTCACATTTCAAG
>MKEJ01081560.1:0-27708 GCA_001753735.1 Embelia ribes | reverse complement strand
AAATTGTAAAAAAAAAAATGTCCGAAAATTTATAATGTTGACACAAATACATGCACCGCTTCGGCAATTACCACCTTAAATGAGAATCCTACAAATATTTTAAAAATGGGAAATGCTTAAACTCACATTTTACTTCTACCCAAAATTCTTATAGCTGACATGATATTGATGTGTCATAACTTGTTATTTTTAGTTGTATCAAAAATTTTATTTAGTAAAATATATTTTATATATACGGTTTATTTGGTTACTAATGTGTAAGTAAATAAACTAACTTATTTATGTCCAAAAAAAAAATAGATTCATCTAATCTAAATTTTCACATTATTTAAGTTAAAATAATATTTAAATCTAGCTTAAAAACTAAACAGTCAGATATTGTCCAACTTATAAAAGAAAAAAACTTAAAACTTAGAACTTCTTAAGAGTTTTTTTGGTAGACTTTTTGGCTAATCTAGCATTACTATTAACAATTGATAAAAACAGAGGCAAACGAAAATGTCAAAAGGATTAAGATGATCCCAAGTTAAGCTTTCAATTGAACCCATGTAAGATATAATTATTTACATTAACCAAAATAGTTAGAACACCACAATTCAACTAGCAGTTCAATAAAACAACAATAACACAATCAACCGAATAAGATTACAAAATGGCACAACATATTATTACAACAATGCACAACATATTATTACACCAATGCTTCAATCTGGTTTCCTCTGTTCGACTACAAGCTTGGGTTCTATAATCTTTCGTAAACAACGTACTCTCCGTGCTTATGTGGCGCTAAAATAACCATTCGAACCCAACAGACCCTTGTTTCAAAAAACGGAATCATCTTCATTTTGAAATCTCTCTTCCATATCACGTTCCTCATCATCGGACGCTGAGCTGACATCCATTTCTTTATCCAGACAATCAAGCTGCACACATTCGGCAACAGAATTAGGAGATGGTGTATTGTTTTGGGAATCATTACTAGTAATCGAAGGGGTTAAATCTTCCCTTCTCACTACATTGAAAATGATTCCACTTTGTATCCTCTCGGCCTGCAACAGATCCCCTTGGGTAACCATAATGCTTGAGCCACTAATCCGGTTACCAAGCTCTCTTGGTTCAATCTCAGTGTCGGAGGTTCTATCGGGTGTGGTCACCCTCAAACTCTGGTAATATGGACCCGAAAAAGTACTCGAATGACCCATCGACCCTCTATCCAAATTTTGGACAAAATCGACGAATTTATCAGCCGAGGTGGTCCTCATCAGAGGTCCTCCAGACCTCGTCCAAGAATTTGAATTCAAATCGACGCTCTCGGTTTCACTATCGCTTCCATCGTGGATATTCCGTGGGGAGCGTGAGCTCAGCCCACTGACACCCATGGTGGGGACCACAGATCCCTGGTGGAACGAGGTAGCTACATCGGCGAGGGCGTCCTCATCAAGGGACCCAGTGGAGTTCTCGCGGGCCAGGCAGTTCCATGATGGGATCCGTCTTGAGGCGTTGAATCGCCTGGTAGTTGATAGGCCATGGTGAGACGAAGTGGCCGCGGCTCGTTGGGCGGAGCGTTTGAGCCTGCGCATATGGTTGAGAATACCTACGCACTCATCGAGCGCCAGCTCAATCCCACAGTTGGCTTTGATAGCTGACAGCTTCTCCCACGTGCATCTTCTCCCTTGGTTGGCGGCCTTTTGTAGCTCCACATGAGACGGGTTTTGTATGATTTTCGAGTACTGTAAATAAAAAAAAACTATTTGTATAAAATAAAAGTGTACGAAACATAGATATTAAGATGACAAAAGAAAAGCATTCAATGCCTGCAGAAAATTCGACACTAATTTAGCTTTAGACTTCGGGGACAGGGTTTGTGCGGCTCAGTGGTGGGCTGCAGCACCCTGCGGCTCATTTTGGGCCGCAGGATCTTGATCCAATGGTCCAGATTTTTTTACAGTATTATTTATTTATTTTTTAAATTATAAATTAAAAAAATTTGGACTATGGGATCAATATCCTGCGGCTCATAATTGAGTTGCAGAATCCTACAGCTCAAAATTGACCGCAGCAACCCTCTTTCCTTAGACTTCACCAGTTTCGATTATTCAATTTAGTTAAACATGACCTCACACTCATCAAAATGATTGAGCTTATAATCTTATGGAGACTGAATGCACGGTGTAATTAAAAAAGGATAACATACATTTCACCGTTTCTTTCAACCTTCATGTATCAACAAACCTAGAATCCTGCTTTGATCCTTGACGAGGCAAAAATTTCTATATTTTGAAAACTCTACAATGTTCCCATTCCCAAAATAACGAAAATGAAATTAACACACACACACACAGACAGACACTAGACAACACGTGAAATAACACATTACATGCAACAAAATTCTACTACATAAATCGGATGTTATGTACCTGAGCAAGGGTAGCAGGCATGACTACGGTGACATCACCCTCCCAATCCTGAGCAAAGAGTTTCGCCAAGCCGCCAAGTGGAAAACCAAGTTCCAAGACTTGATTGCATCTGTGTTTTACCTCCATCTCCGTCAAATGAGCAAGCTGCAATTTTCAAAACATTAAGCCGTTGAGCGGATAATAATAACAAGGAAAAAGATCAATTGAAATTGAAAACATAAACCAATTATCAAACGCACCTTAGCTGCAAAGTTACCCCCATAAGCTCTCACAATATCCTTCATCCTAAGCAAAGGCGCTATATGAGGATTAGCCTGGCTCACGATAAAATGATTCACATTAAAAAGCTCCTTCAATTGCATCATCGGCAAATCAATTTCCAAACTCCCATCTCTCCACCTTCGTGTATATGAACCTGAAACTTCATTGGGACCCAAATGAAACGGTGGATGATATGGCACAATTTCCCCACTCCGATCCTTTGCCATTAGCTCTTGTGCCTCGAAAAGCCCAGGGAAAGCACAAGAAGCTGTCACCGCACTCCATATCACAACATGTGGTGAAGTTAGGTAGTTGAGGCACCGCGGAGGCTCGTGTTTCCTTGGGGAGCAAACTGTAATTCCCAAAACCCTTCCAGTCATATCGTAAGCCTCTTGGAAAGTAAGGTTATTAGTGAGGTGTCTCAACATCATTTGTAATTGTACTATCTCGTGAACTGCTCCTCGGGTCATAACTCTTTTAAAAACGGCAAAAATGCCTCCCATCTGGTCGAAGAATTGCAACGAGTGCCACGAGTCCTCGAAGAAGCTCTGGAGCTCAGGCCAAGACCTAGTCGCAACAACAGAACACATAATGGATCCCACGCTCGACCCCGCTATGATACGTGGCAAAAGCTTGTGTTCGACCAAAGTCTTAACCACACCTATATGAAAAGCTCCTAATGAAGCACCACCGCTTAAAAGTAGAGCCGTCCTACCAAAAGCGTGCCTTGTTTCGTGCATAAAAGCGAGCTTTTCTTCCAGAAGAAGCTCCTCTGAGTCCGAATCGCATACCATTCTCAATTGAGTTGACACCTCATCGATATACTCCTTTATCAGCTTGGGAACTTGGAGCCTGCCTTTATGAAGCTCTGGATTACACATGTTACCTAAGTTCCGTATAAGATCTGCTCGCATACAAAACATTATATCTCTCAATGAACCCTCTTGCCGTCTATGACGAAGCTCTTGGAGCTTGTTCCTCACCAATTCCTCATCATAGAGGTCACCCTCATTCATCCTCGGGGTTTCTTTTTCGAGCATTTTAGCTGCGTGGGCCCACTCCTCATAGGTTAATGCCGTTCTCATCATGTTACGCCAGAATTTCCTACGGTATGCCAACTCAGCCCTCGTTTTCACGTTCGTGAAACGTTTTAGCAAGAAAGCAATGATTGTTACGAGTAAGAGAATCCCTTGAGGGTTTCGAGGGTGGAGCCACGAGATAAGGGGAGTTAAATAGGTCTTCAAATGGTACTTAACTCTACCAAAATAGTACGATAATAGACGGAAGAAATAATGCATTAATTGTGCCATCGATTTGCAGAATAAGATCCGGAAAGCGATTGTACGGCCCACGATGGATGAAGGACCGATCGAGAATGAGTCAACACTCGCTTCATTGCTTATATCCATTCCTTAACAATTAGGTTTTGAAATCTAGACTAGCTAATTATCAGCCGTTACCGAGAAATTCCACTAAATCGATAAAATGATGATCTGGACAAGTGGTAGATTTATGATAAAGTCAGCTGAAGGACATAATTTGGTTCAATTTACCCTTTTTTTTATTCTCAATCAACAAACACAGTTTTTCCGATTCGGGTGCTCTGTTTTCGGGAAAAAGAAAAGATTTTTCGACAAATTGGGTAGAAAATCAGCTAGGGTTCCAATAAATCAATAGATATAGAGTTTTCGATAATGGGCACTCTAATTTGGGGGAAAAGCAGAGACTTTTCAATAAATTATTAATAAAATGAACAGCAAACAAAAAAAAAACAGCTAAAATGAATTTAATAAACAACAAACAATACAATTTCTTCTCAATAATAAATACCCTAATACAGGGGAAATAAAATAACAAGGGGCACAAAAACAGAGAGATGCTAACCTCTAAGCGCCAAAACTAGGATTTCCAAAGACCCACAAATTTAGGGTTTCTAAATTTTAGGGTTGCTCAAATTCGTATCTGCGCCAACTGAGAAATCAATGGATTTTGCCCAGAAAATATGGAAACAGAGGAGAGAGAGAGAGAGAGAGAGAGAGAGAGATTGGGAAATGGGATGAGATCGGATTGGGTTCGAGATAACGATTTCGTTACGGTGACGACTCATACGTATCCATCTGCATTCACATGGGATGAATCAATACATACACAATATTATATAATATATATGTATATATAGTTGTAAATATAATTGATTTGGATTGAAGGGAAAGAGATAAAACAGAGGAATTTGGATGTTTTAAAAAACAAACTGGAAATATAATTTGAAGGGAAACGATTCGATACGTTTATGGCCTGAAATAACTAAAACAATTGGTTATTTAATAAATTTTGACTTTATTAGCAGCTTGCATTTCTATTTTTCCAACTTGATTTCTCTAATAAAAGAATTTAGAATGGAAAATGAATCGATTTTGTTTACTGTCGGAAATGATTAAAAAATTGGTTGATAAATAAATGGTGACTTTATAAGACTGCCGACATTTCTATTTTTCCAATCTGATTTCTCCAATATAAAAAATTTAAATATAATTGTCTCACATTTACTAGTTTTCTGTATTTTTACAAAATTTTACAGAAACGTTATAGTTAATTTCTCAATGGAAAAATTAATATTATCAATTTTCTCTATTAAAAAGAAAAAAATATTCCACCAAAATTATAAATACTAGTTAAATTAGGAAAAATATATTGTTATACTTTATTGTAATATATATAACTGTTCTAGTAATTTTTAACAAAATTTATACAAGAACTAGTATGAGCCATTTATAAAAAGTGATATATATAAATTAAATTAGAAAAACGGATGATGCTATAATATGTCCCCTTAAATATTTGATATTTAAAAGAATACTTAGCAAACCCATCTCAGTTTTGAAATTGTCTAATTTCTCCAAAACATAGTTGGCTAACATCATATTCCAGAATTTCAATAAGATAATGTCTCTCTTCTCTTCTCTTTATTTATTTATTTATTATTATTACTTTTTTTTTTTGCGTGCGTATAAATAATAAGTTGTTACTCAAGTAAAACTCTTCTCAAGCCCTTCAGTTGCAATGCATCAATATTTGATATTAATGTTGTTTCAATATCATATTTAAAAATACATTCACTGCAATTTTAAGAATATAAATGTGTAAAGTATTACCACCGACGCGCTAGCTTTACACAATAATATGTTTGCAATTATATAAAGGTTGTTATGCGTAGCTTATAATGACAAGAAAGGTTATGAACCTCAAATTACACAAAGCAATTCATCAGATTTTGATTTAAAGTCACAAAAACTCTGTTTCACACTTATTTTTGAAACAATACCAATATTATATATGGGAGCTGAGGTTGTACCATCTGAAGTTAGAGTTGATAAATCACGAGATGAACCAAAAACTAAACCAAAAATGACCGAAACCCATAAAGAGCCGGTGCAAATGTTGAATCAATCTCAAACGATTTAATCAATATTTCAAGAATTTTCCAAAATTCGATAAGCATTGAGTTGTTATTATCTCACCATTCATCATCTATTGTCAATTACGAGATAACAGATTAACAATATCTTGAAAATTTTAACAATTAATCTTTCTACTAGTAGTCAATGCATGAAACTGGTATGTACACAAAAAAACTTTGCCCATCTTCTATCTCTGTATATTCATTATAATAACATTAATTGTTGCTGCTGCAAATAACATTATTTGTCACAATTATGACACCAAATATATATTTTTTTCCCTACAAGAACAAACCTTTTATTTAAGAACCAAAATTTAATGGAAGAGCCAAACATATTGTACTGAATACAAGCTGAAATTATTGAAACGCGTTTCGTGGGCCTATCTGCTTGGGCTATGACTGCAAACATATCACTGATTAGTGGCCCATTTATGTTACCCGCAACTGGCGGGTGGATATTAATTTTATTTCAGTAAAACGAAAAAAGAAAAATAAAGCTTTGATACCAAATATATATATATATATATATATATATATAAAATAAAAAGAAATTTATTTTCTTACTCGAATTCTTCTAGTAAAAATCCATTTAACTTGATGATGGAAAAATTTATACCAAAATAAAAACTAATGGATTATGGCTAGGTTAGGCTTAGGACACGTATCAATGGACTCTCACTACAATAACTAAAATCCCCTACCTACAAACTTAAGAGGATTGTAGAAAATAATAGTTTTTGATAATTAGATGTCTATCTTGTAAAAATCCACTAGTTCTCATGGTTGCAGCTTTAAGTAAGTAAGTGAGTTTAATTTTTATTGGGGGAAAAAAAAAAAGATGCATCAAGTTAAAATAACAAATAAACTTAAATTATGAATTGTCTAATCTTTAAATAAAAAAATTAGAAACCGAAGTTTATAAATTGTAACAACTCAGTGTACAAAACAAAAACACATAGCACAAAAAAAAAATAAAAATGTAGAGTGTTGATAGTACTTTTGGCATAAACTCATCATCAAATTTACATTTTTAATTATCTTCTAGATACTTTTATCAAAGTATGCTACAAAAAAAATGCTACTTTAGTTGCATAATTAAATGTCACAAACATAATAACACCAAAAATAGCTTTAAGAAAAGACCAAAAAAATTAGTTACCCACTAAACCAAAGCCAGGTCAAGACAGCTATATTGTCCAAGTCAAAAGAATCACACTCAAATCTCAGCCAAAATTCAAAACTGAGTGGCTGGAAAATTAAATGAAATTTACAACTAGAAAAAACAACTAGTCCAGTCCAACATTTATAAATCTCTCTCTTTTTAATTCCATTTAATTAATTCCCATTTTAAGGAGCAAACTCAAGTCTCTCTTTACCCATTTCACAAAACACCACACACATTTCAACCTGGAAAAACTGTTTTCATGATTTTGAAAACAGAGAAACAGGGGAGAAACAGAGCTTGAGATCAACGACACTGTCAAAGAAATCAGATTTTAACCCATTTTCGAATCGGGTCGAAACTTGATTAATTCAAAAATCAGTTGACTTGTTCATAGGTGACGAAATCTCACAACCAAGTCAACCTCAATTTGCCACCTCATCTTCAAATTCCATTAAATCCACCAAATTTTCCCAGGCAAGTTTCATTTATGCAGTTCCCAATTTTTGATTTTGATGATTCTAAAATTTTCATATACTCAGTTGTAAAAACAATAAATTTTTACTATCCAAATAATACCCATCTGAAAAGAATAATCTTTTAGCAAAACCTGTGGAGAAATCTAGAAGATTGCTTGATTTGACATAAATCACTGAAAAAAATAAAGAAAAAACCCTGGATTTGGTTTTCTTAAATTTTCTGATAATTAATGAATCAGCAGGTTGAAATTGAATCAGATTCAGCTTCTTCAAGCTCATCAGCTAATGGGTTGAGCTCATCTAGTGAAGAGAGAGAGAGATTGAAGAACCCTAGATCAAGGAAAAATTACTTAAAAGCCACTAGTTCTTCAGAGAAGAAGAAGATGATCAATCAGGTAATTAATCTCACCGATTCCGAATCTAGTACCGTTAGCTATGACGAGAAAAAACCCATTTTACAAAACACAAAATCGAAATCGAAAGCTAGTCCTAGTTTTAAGAGGAACACCAGTATGAGAACTTTGAGGATTTTGATGAGCAAGTCCAAGAAGGGCTCTCAAGAGATGAGCTGTCCTCGAGCACCCGAGGGCGAGGGAGTGATTAGGGCGACGTGTTCGTCTACTCTCAAGGACTCGAAGCTTCCTCTCGTCGAGGTCGAGCCTGAGGAGAGGGAGACGGAAAAGATTTCGGCCTTAAGGGTTTGTACGTACTCGTATTGTTCTCTTCATGGTCATCATAATCATTCTTCTACTCCTCCTATAAAGCGCTTGTTATCAAAAAGACGGCGTTTTTCAACGACCCAAAAGGGTGTTAGAACTCAGTCCTCGGGGAGGGAAAATAGTATCAATGACTCACTAAAGGATACTGAAATGAGGCAATTGGTCGTTAGCAAAGATTCTAAGGGTCAGAAAAAGGGGAAAAATAGCAAAGTTGGCTATAGTAAAAGTAAAGTAAAGTTGGCTAAAGGAGATGAATCAATATCCGAACCCATCGGTGATGATGAAATAGTGAAAAACAATGAGTTGGGGGATGGGAAAAGGAAGGGGATGAGCATGTGGTACTTAATACACCAGCAAATGGTATCGGGTCTAGCAGAAAGACAAGGAAATCAAGAAACGAAGTCGCAAAAAATGAGTAGCGAGAATAAGGAAACAGGGAATCAAAACATGGCTATTGAAGATAAGGAGACGGGGAATCAAGATTTTGAGATACAGAAAATGCATGCCATTAAAATGGTGCGAGAAGCGATTGAGAATATTCTCCTTCCGGAAGTACCTGATCAATCACCCGATGAAATGTTAATTTGCAGCGATGCTCCATCCGAACAAGAGCTTACAGAGAAACAAAACCATAGTGAAGATTTTCAACAAGTGGAGAACACCAAGAGCAAAGCGCCCAAGAGCTGGAGTAACTTGAAGAAACTGATACTTTTGAAGAGATTTGTTAAGGAGCTCCAGAAAGTGAGGAAGATCAACCCACAAAATTTGCCTGTAGGGCCCAACCAAGAAGACGAAAGAGTGTCCTTGAGGCGTAAGGGTTTGGATGCTAAGAGAAGTGCCGAAGAGTGGATGCTAGATTATGCACTTCAACAGGCTGTTAGCGAACTTGCTCCGACTCAGAAGAAGAAGGTTGAGGTTCTGATAAAGGCATACGAAACTGTGGTCCCATCGTTCGACGGAGAACAAAGCCCTTTGTCGTTTCCCAAGTTCAAAGGTATTAGGAATGAAGGAGATCATATTGTAGCCGATAAGGGAGAAGACTTTATTGATGAAGAGACGAAGAATTCGTCGGTTGGTGAAGATGAATCCAATGTAAGTGAACTTTATTACTGCACTTGCCAATAATTGGATAATTTTAGTTCTATAACATGTTATGCTTGATAGTAGATGAGTTTCTAGCTTTCGTTTAATGATTGTAGGTGCTTGTAAAGAAGAATGTGAATCAAGGAGAACTAAAAGATGAATCTAATTTGAACGAGCAATCTCAGGAGGTTGATAATGTGATTAACAACCGTAATAAAGATGATAGCGAAGAATCATTAGTCGCTTCTTCATCTTCTGATAATGGCACGATCGAACAATTTACTAAGGATGGAGAGGTTGAGAATGTAGATATTGACTCGTTGGAGATGAGAGTTAGCCAAGAAATCTCTCTCACTGGTAAGAATTTTAATTTTTCTTAAGGGATTTGATTTCACGAGGATGTGGATATTCAATACCTGTCATAATTAGTAGTTAGGTTATATAATAGAATATATATTCGATTTTGCATGTTGGTCATGCTACCATTGTTTGAAGAATCAGCAAAATCTTTGTTTTAGATCAGTTGTTCCAAACACAATATAAGGCCCTAACATTATGACTTAATTTCAAGCTTTATGACTTTTGAGCACGTGTTCTTAAGATGATTCTTGCATTTACTCAGATTCAACAAGCGAACAGCTGGAAATTGATGAAGGGCCAATGCCCAATGATTTGAAGCATGGTCCTGTCATTGATTCTGAAACTGAGAACCGTCTACGAGCATTCAAGGCGAGGTTTGCAAAACCGAAGAATATAAGCATGTGGCACTTGATACATCAACAGATGGTGGCAGGCCTAGCGGACGAAGGGAAAACGAAAGAAAATGAAAACGAAAATGGAAATGAAGAAAGTGCAAGTGATGCCAATACAGGATCAGAAAGTGATGACATGGAAAGTCAAGAGGTCGAGCTCCGAAAGGTTTTTGCCATCAAAATGGTTCGTGAGGCAATCGAGAAAATTCTTCTCCCCGAAGTTCAAGACCAATCATCTGATGACCAATCAACCACTAGCGAAACTGTTTCCGAGCTAGAGCTTGTAGAGAAGAAACAAGACGAAGATTGGGGATCTCAAATCTTCAACTCCTTTGGTTCCACTAAAGAAGATCCAACACATTATAGCACCAATAAGGCTTTGTACGAGATGTCGTTAACCCAAGAAGGAGCAGCATTTGGTTCTGCTCAAGAACCGAAATCAGAAATGGAGAAAAAGGAATCAAAACTAGAAAAGAGATCCGAAAAGCAAGCACCCAAGAGGTGGACTAACCTCAAGAAGTGGATTGTTCTACAGAGGTTTGTTAAGGAGCTTGAAAAGGTTAAAAATTTCAACCCAAAAAAGCCACAACTTTTTCCACTAAAGCTTGATCCTGAGGGTGAAGTTGTTCGGTTAAGGAACCAAATGACGAATGAGAAGAGAAGTGCCGAAGAGTGGATGCTCGATTTTGCACTTCGCAAAGTTGTTAGTGAGCTGGCACCTAAACAGAAGAGAAAAGTGGAACTTCTAGTAAAAGCATTTGAAACAGTGGTCCCACCAACAGAAGAAATGAAGAGTCCAGCGACATTTCCCAAGTCCAAACGTACCGAAGTTGCAAAATTGAAAAACATTTTCGCTCAGAAGATTGATGATGGGAACGATGATTCTGCAATAACTGATGAAAAATCTGATGTAAGTTCTACTTTTTACGCTTGATTTACTACCAGTTTTCTTTTCACTCGATTCATTTGCTTAAGAAATTTACGTTGTTTTTCTTTTATCGATGAAAGGTATCTCCATCACCATCTAGAGATAAGAAACTTGATGGGTTGGGAAGTGATCCATCAGGCGAATCGAAAACTTCTGAAGGAAACGAGAAAAGAATATTTGAATTTAAAGGCATTGGTAAGTTAACAAACAAGACACAATCCGACAAACAAAAACACATGAAGATGTGGCATCTGCTATGCCAGCACGTGGTATCCGACGTAGCTGTAAAGGTCGAAAACCAGCACCTCTACGGTGAAGACTATAATGAAGTATCTCCCCGTGAAAATTCAACATTTGATCAAGAAAGGGTTAATGAAGATCGAACGGTTGAATTTAGCAAGAGTGATGCTGTTAAGCTTGTGAGAGATGCGATTGAGGAGATCCTTGTCCCGGATATTCAAGATGACTCATCCGATACCCTGTCAATCGCTAGCGACATATCAGCAGATCAGGAGCTTCTAGAGGAGAAAAAGCCTAGGAACTGGGACAAGTTGAAGAAAATGATCCTTTTGAAGAGATCCATCAAGGCACTCGAGAAAGCAAGGAGATCAAACCCACGAGCGCCACATCATCTACCATTTGAATCGGGGCAGGAAGAAGAAAAAGTTGATCTGAAACATCAACTGGCGGACGAGAGGAAAAAAGCCGAGGAGTGGATGTTGGATTATGCAGTTCAGCATATTGTGACTAAATTGACTCCGGCTAGGAAAAGACGAGTGTCTATGTTAGTTGAAGCTTTCGAAGCCGTTGTCCCATTGCCTCAGATTTGAGGCCAATATTCGATATCGACAAAGTAAAAACTCGTTACTTCAATTTACTTGGGTCTAGTTTGGTTTACTTGGTACAGATGTGGTATTTTTTGAGGAAATTTAGAGTCGACTTTGTTTGGTTGCATATTTTATGCGGAACCAGGTTTCTCGGATTAATAAACAGGTTTTTATTTTACCATTTTGCCCAAGGTTGTGTTGCTATATTAATTCTACTATTTTTTCACAATTTTTTTCTCAGGAATGGTGGAAAGTAGATTAAAGAGAGTGCAACTATATTTGATTGCAGAAATTGCACCACCAACCGAGCAATTCAGATATTGCATTTTTTGTTAGTGTTAGCATAATGTAATAGTTTGTGTAGTGTGTATCATGACTAAATAGAAAAACGAGAACGGAACAAATGTGAATATAGTGTGGCTTGTAATAAATGTGTGTTTATAAACATAAAATTGATGTATTGAGAAATCATTAGTGCTTCTTTTTTATAGTATGCATGCTATTAGCTATACAATCTCATTAAACTGTTGCCTGTGTTATTATTTGTTCTAAACATTACATCAATTATTTGAGAAAATATTCATGTCTTCTCTTTTTATTCTTCTCCCGAGTAAAATACTTCGATCCAAATTAACTATAAATCGTCTCGAAAATTGTCTACCTGCTTAATAAAAATGGGATGAAGGTATCTGGCATCGTCGGGCTTGAGAAGGTCTCAAATAATTTTAATTATTTCCAACGCACCATAAGAAAAGAGGGGTATTGACAAGGAGTAATTGGAACGGATCATAATTTGTTCCAAATTAGAACAGAAATTGGGACACAAGATCAAAATTTTGACCCATAAATAGAATTTAGAACAGAAATTTGGAACGGATAAAAATCGTTTCAATGTCTGTTCCAAAAATGAACAGAAAAATTTGGCGCCAGTTTTTGGAATGGATTTTGGAATGGAAAAACACGAGTTTCAAATTTCCAGTTCAAAATCCGTTCCATTATATTCAAAAATTAATATTTAAATTAATCATATCAAACTCCGTTGCAAGTATTCGTTCCAATATCCATTCCAAATAAAATGTTCTAAAAACCGTTCTAAATACTGTTTCAAAAACTCTGAAATATCCTCTTCAAAAACACAACTATGCGCATACCTATATCCATAAAATACCAAATACAAACGAAATTTCAGCTACATATGTTCTACCTGTTCTAAAATTTGGGACTTGGCCTTCGGATGCCGGTATAATCAACGTTGTTGTGAGTTATTAGGGCCTTCTTTATGTTAGATATTTTGATTGATTTTCTAGTGACATTAATTTTTCCGGCCATTGTTGTGCTTGGCGAAATCAATTTTTCTGGCCACTGTTATTCGCGTTCTATATTGGGGCGCTACCATGCTATAGGCGCCGAAAGTGTAATCATATTTATATTCATTTTTTAGTTAAATAAACATGTTTGTTTTTAAATTTCAGCATGAATATTAGGAACCATAAATTTTACTTAAATAATCAAAATAATTTTTAAACACGTATAGGGTAAAAATGAATAGTGACAGACCGTGGAAGTATATAAAGGTATTAATGGGAAAACTAAATTCTAAATTTGTGAGTGGCGTATATGAGTTCACAAATTTTGCAAGTAATTAACCTCGGAGTAATATTCGTTCCAAATTAGAATGGAGTACCATTCCAAAGTTTGAATATAATATGATTACTCTGGAACAAATTTTGGAACGCGTATTTGTTCCAAATTGAAACGGAATTTGTCCGTTCCAATTTGCAATGCCTCATCCGTTCCAGTATCCGTTTCAACCTCTGGAACGAAAATTGAAGCGGATTTTCCCTTTCAATGCCTTTATTTTTTTGTAGTTACGCAACCCTCCGTTTCCAATTCATGAAACTTTAAATTTTTATGCACAAGTAGACGCATACACTCTTTGCGTGTTAGTTTAATAAAGATAATTGAAAAGCAAAGTAAAGCAAAATATTTAAATATTATATGTCAAAAAATATTTTTTTGGATTCAAAATTCATAATTAAAAATTTTTAATTTAGGCTAATGAAGACAACTTTTTTTTTTCTTCCAACACTTACTTTTTTGTGAGCCCTGAAATTACATTAATTTTTCACCTGCTCAAAGATCATAAAAAATAAAACAAGTAATTTGTTATTTTGAACGTTATTAATGCATTCACTACCTCACAACAATTAAAAACAAATTTCATATATTAAAATTAAAATCTTATTTTGAAGCTCAAAATATTTTTTAAATAAAAATGTGTGGCCTAATATAAGTCATTTAAAAATATTTTTACATATATTCGTATAATTATTCTCTACAATTTTTGTCTTGAATCTTTTTAAAGAAAAAGTGATAATAGTTTATTTATAAATTCGTATTTTATTAGTGTGCATAGGAAAAGAATACTAATAATAAAAATGAGACTGCCACAAATTCATCACAAAAAATTATAAAATTTGAGAATTAACACTATGAGAACAATCTTTCAAGTTGACAAGAAGCATGTCAACAAATTTTTTTCTTCTTCATACTACTTGTATAATTAATTATGAATATATTTTTTAAAGTAACTTATTTACTTTATATCCATAATTTTAAATGTTTAAAAGTATTTTACTTCGGCAATGGTAAAATGATAGAGATGTTCCTTATCTTTTTTTTCTAACCGGAGTGAGAGTATCCACGCGAGAATGAAAGTATTATTGGGGTGCAAAAAATCAAACAAGCATATTAACGACACCAAATTTTAATGTGATTCGACCAATTTTGCCTACAACCACAAAAAGGGGATAGATTTTATTATAAATATTCTCACAATTTTTGTCACTCACTCACAACTCTTTTACTAACAGAAAAGCACTCATAGCAAATATTGTTGCTCTCTTTTTTTTTTTCTCCTCCTTTTTGGTGTGTTTTAAGTGCACTCATGCACTTCTATATATACTTATACATTTACATGAATCATGCATTTACATTCAACGTGAAACCACACATTAGCTATCACCATCAACTAACCACTAGGTGTGGACCTCTTATCTTTAATGGTGACATCTCACCATCAATTCTCCCCCTCTACACCTGGCGAGAATATCGTATCCGATATCTATTAGTGAGAGATATTGTCAATATCACCAACATTATTGACTCTTCAGAATCTTGTAATAGAGGTAACTGTTCTTCCTACTCACTATTCTCATTATCTTCCAACATCCAAAACCATTTATTGGTATCACACCACACAAGAGCTCCAATACCTCGGATTTCAATTGATCTTTTATCCCCAATATTCAATCAACTTGCCATGTTGGTTTTTTTATCTCCGAGCTCCAAAAACTCGCAATCTTGGTCTTTTATCCCCGAGATCTAAGAACTCATCATATCATCAGTCATCAGGCACAATCTTCCTAGATGGTTACCAAAGTCGAATCATCTTCATCTGTTGACTGCTTTCATCAGTCATCAGGCACAATATTCCATTATATACGCTATCCCTTTTAACTTATCAACCAATTATTGTTTATTTTCGAAAATTACTCTTCTTTCATCCTTAACAAATAGGAAATAGTTGACACAGTTTTGTATAGCCTGTTGACATATATATCATAAATTTAAAATTTCTAAATGAAATTTTATCATAATAAAATTTTACCAAAAATAAAAAACTTTTGCAAAAGAAATATTATTTAAAATAAATTATTTTATTTGTAAATATTACCATAATAAAATTTCTCTAAACCTAACTATTGAAAACATATACCAAAATTGATTCTATGCTCGGTGACAAAATGATGAATATTATAACTAAAAATATAAAAATTTGTTTATGTTGAAAATATAAAAGTTGTTCCTTCAACTATTTTCGCTCTATTTTTGTCCGCATAATTAATTGACATGTATTCCATGAATTTAATATTTACAAATAATAAAATTGTCATATAATTTTATCAATCTAAACTTATTGAAAAAAATAAAAGTTATTAAATTATTTTATTTTATTAAAAAATATTACCATAATAGAATTGCTCTAAATATTATTAAATATAAAATGATAAAGAATCCTATATTCCTAAAAACAAATAAAATTATTTGTCCTATGCATTGAAAATATTTTATTAAACTTCTTCGTCCAATACTCTTAAAATGTCACCATGTCATAAACCAGTAAAGAAAATTATAAACTAACAATTTATATTTTCACACAATTCGTATAACGTGCTGATTACATGCTATTAATAACATACCAACTAATAAACATATAATTTTTTTTAAATAAAAAAAAAATCTGTAAAAAAAAAATCTTGTTGTCCCTTAGGCAAACACAAGAGGGAGTGCGGTGAAATGTGTTTGAAGATAAATTAACATTTGAAAGTACCACTATAAAAATTTATACAGTAATATTAATGAGTGTACAAAAATAAGAGAGATAGAGAAAGCAAAATCAGTTTTATAGTGGTTCGGCCAAAAATCAGTTGATCTTCTACGACCACTCTTTCAAGCGTTGCTTGAGATTCCTTTATCACCGAGACAAATTTATAACCAATCACTTTTTACAGGTGCTGATTACTCTATTTGAGACAACCTCTCAACTTAGAATATACCTTTACCAATTAGCTTTACAAGTGCTGATTACTCTATTTGAGATAACCTCTCAACTCAGAATATACCTTTACAAATGGATAATGTAACACCAAACTTGAAATATATCTTAATACTCTCACAATATCGGAGAAAAGAACACTAGAGTATAAGATATTACAAGCTAAATACGAATATAAAAATGAAGAAACTACAACTTATTGGTGTTGCTTAGAGAAATGAGAGAGCTTGAAGAATTAAATGTCTTGGATTGTTGAAGAGACCCTCTATTTATACTGATCGAGATTGGTCTGGATTATGGCAACAATCGTGTAGACATGGCAATGAAATCGATATTCTTAATTCTCTGACCATGATTGTATGTAGCCGATGCCTTGTCCGCGCTCGGACACACATCCGTGAGCTTTCACCTTCCTGTCCGTGTGTAGATGAGTGGTTGTTCATATGCGGATGCACCTTGTCCATACTCGGACGCTTTCTTGTTCGTGTGCAGATGCGAGCCCAAGTAGAGCTGGAATCTGTATACTTGATTTTGATATCATAAATACTTAAAAAAACATTAGAACAATATCGTGACATTAGTAACACAATCGAGTATTGATTAAATGAATTATTTTGGTTATCATCAAAATATATTGTGTTAAAAATATAGGGTCAATAATTCTAAATATATTAAATTTAGTCAAAAAAAGATCTCATATATTTTCTCCTATTGCAATTATGAAAGTCAAATTTGATATTGAAATTAGATGAAGAAATATGATATATATTCATCTTGAACAACTCTTTATGTGCCTTTTAAGTTAAACTCTTAATAATACTTATAATAATCGTTACTTAGGGTGTAAAAATCTAAATATTGTTTCAATTAAAGCAAGTTAACTTTGAGGATGAAATTTTAATTTTATCTTTATTTTTTTTTTACAATCATTAAAAATTATAATTCTTATTATGAATTTAAAGCCATTTATAAATAATAAAAATATATGAAGTGATCAATATTTTATTTATTTTGGTGTGAGTTAATCTTTTATGATATTTAATTTTAATATTTTCTTCTATTTTGAGTATTATACAATTTTAAATATGAGTAAAAATTACAAAAGGTACCAAATAGATCACTTGTCTTAAACTTTGATGGCCAAGTTTTTCCATTTTTCATACTCTGAAAACTATTATTGTTATAAGTAAAACCATGTAAACCAAAAAGAATTATTGTTAAAACTATGGGGACTATTGCTATAATTATCTATCGCAATATCTTTTAAAACGGAAAATTTTGGATAAGTGGTCATATATATATATATATATATTGTTAAATACATTAATATCCTTCCGTGGTTCATATTATCAACTAAAATAGTTGTAATTTTGTAATAATGGGAGGGGTATTTTCATATTGTAAAATAGAAAATTTTTTAGAGGTTTCAAACTTTTAGAATATATTTAGATATTGAATTGTATATTATGAATTAATGTTAAGTACCAACCCTACAAGTTGATTAAACAGTTTACATATTCTGCAGAAAAGTTGTAACATTCCGGAAATTCTGTGCTAGTTTTTTTCAAAATACGTATTCATATATACATGTTGCATTTAGATAAAATGTAACATAATGAGTTGTAGATTGCATTGTAAATGCATAAGCATTGTTGTGTGTTTCTGGGTTGCATTCAGATCATAATGTGACTTATAGCGTGGCGTTTTAAACGTGTTGTTGTGTGATCTTGTTGAGAGGAGTTGTGGATTTGTGTGTTGCGAGTTGGGAAGTGTTAAGTGTCATAGTATATTTATATTTGAAAATAGACTGGGGTTGGATCAGTCAATTGATAGGGTTTATATATCGATTGATTCCAAACAGTCGACTGATTAAGAGGAATAAGTCGACTATTTGTGGTGCATTAAATTCCAAGTAGTTCTGGCTCTCAGGTGTGGTAAAACAGACGACTGTTTGAGCTATATATGTCGACTGTTACCAATTAGTCAATTGTCATGATGAATAAGTCGACTGATTAGATGTGTTAAATTCCAAGGAGTTCTGTTCTCAGTTGAGGTGAATTAGTCGACTGTTTGGAAGTAATAAGTGTACTATTGTAAATGAGTCAACTGTTTCCTGACGACACTTTACAACTTTAAGTCACATCAAGATAACTTTGTGCTCACTTTTGCTTTAATAGCGGAAATAGAGAGAGAGATGGTGAGAGTATTTAGTTAACTTCAATCTTTAAGCCTCAAAATTATCTAATTCCATTACTCATTCGGAAGAATAAATTGGATATTCTTGATCCTTAGAGCAAGGACTTAGATATGAGGTAAGTCTAGCTTCTCATCTTATTCATTTACTATTCCCTAGTTTTCGAGACCTTATTGTTCGTCGAAACTAATTTCATATTCTTGTTCCGCATGATGAAGAGATTCTTTTTTTCTATAGGTGCGTGTTGATTAGCGTTCATCTAGTAGATCAAACCGTAGGGTAAAAAAGAGGCAAATTTTGATTTTCTCGTGAGGTGTCTCAGGAGTCTTCTAGTGCGAGTTGAGATATGAGTAGCTTACAAAATAAGAATATATTTGTGAGTTGTGTGTATACCTATTTGTGTAATTAGGGTGTGATTATGACATATTTTGTTGTGATGTTATATAAATTTTTTTGTTATAGCAATTAACAATGTGCGAACGAAAGCATGTTTAGGTGATGATATATATGAAAATTATATTGATTATGTATTTATTCATATTGCACGCATTAGCATTTCCTGTGGCTTGATTATGTTAATTTTGATTAAACTATGGATTTTGAAAATATAAATTTCGATAAGTGGAATGTGTGAATTTGCGAGAAATGTATTTGTTCAAGAAAACTTTTTGCATCTTATCCCATGTATCGATAGAGTAGTGAGGATGAGAGTTTAACCAAGCTTTCGCCTTATTTTTTAGCACAAAAGGGAAAAACCGTAAATATACAATATCGAGTTCAATGGATAGATCGCCGAAAGTTGAGCAAAATGTAACGAAATTATTGATGAAATTATAAGCGCTCTCGACATCCAAGTCATTAAACTTTGGAAGAGTTCGGATCACCCCACCTTGAACATGAAACCCCCGAGTTGATTTTTGGGGTGAATAATACACGACAGTGTGCACCTTTTCAAAGGTTGAAGCACATCTTCCGCCGATAAATAGATAGGATTGATAGGCGGGATTGTCAGATTATGAACGGGAGGTGTAGGCGGTTGATTCGTTAGTAATATAAGCTTCAACCACTTGCCATTGAATGGGGGACAATTCAAGTGGATTCCCCAACGAATTTTGTTGACTGGCCATGGAAGGCGGCACACCTTGAAGATTGGAAGGAGGAGAAGGAATGGGAGGATTATTGAAACATTTTCCACCATCAGGATAATGAAATCCTAGTAGAGGATTATTATCATCATCATCGTGATTGCTCATTAAAGCCGGTGTGGACGAACTAGCTTCGGCCTCTTGTTCTAAGAGTTGCGTCCGTAAACGAATAAGAGGTGGAATTTTGGACTTCCACTAATTACATGCTATTGGAATTAGAATTTGCCTAAAAGAATGGTGATTTAAACGTTCCTAGCACTCAATTACAAGGGAATCCTCGACAACGATGCCAAAATTTTGACTGAACCTAGAATATGCAGATTTCATTACTTAGCAAGTGAATTAAGGAACTGTCGTAGTTTTCTCGGTAAATACCCTAATATCGAATCTCAAGGACTCTTATACATGACGAAAATTCTAAGAAAATTCGAATCCCGCTATTCTATCGTAAGAATTCATTTTTTTATATCTAAATTGATTACGTCAATTCTACTCCTAAATGCTAATTAGATTTTTCCGATACGGAAGAGGGATTGTTCTACAACTAAAGTGCAATCTAAAAAATTAACATGATAACAATAATGATAAAAGGTTTGCCTATAACGGGGAATACGATAAGCTAGTTTTCACCCCAAATTACCCACAAAGATGTGTTCCGGTTAAATTTGGTAAGAAAATCACGGACATTTATTATCTAGTTTACTTCTGCCTAGTGTGCCATCGAAATATTGCAAATCTCTATAACTACACTTAGATGATTTTGAATTTACTTCCGACAGCTTTGAAAATTTCTAGATTTTCTAAACAAATTCAATTGTTTATATTAAAATCTATAAAAATCATTCTTTTCAATTAGGATTTCGGGAGCCTCGACTAACCTATTTCATCTCCTAGGTAAGATTGAAACTAGCCTATCATACCGAAAATTAACACACCAACATATAATTTAAAACATGAAAATGAAAATATTATATGAATTTAAATAACAACTATGGTAAATAAAATTTTAAACAACTTAATAAGCAAGAAATTATACTTACAACCTTCGTAGAAATTTGACATGAAATTACAACTTTGAGCTAGGAAATGCTACACCAAATTGCTACAAATTTACAAGTTATTCTTCAGCATCCAAAATTAACCAAAGGAAAATAAAAATAAGAAGAAGAAGAAGAAGAAATAAATAAATAAAACAAAAACAAAAGAGAGAAAACATGAGAAGCTCAATTCAAACTAATTGGCAAAAGAAAAGGGCGAACTAAATTACTCGTCTTATAGAAAAGCATTGAGTTGAAGCATCTCCATTCTGACAAAACATGATTATAAATAAATCCAAAGTTGATATTTGTCGTATTTTTTTTATGTCATTTATTTTTATATCATCATGTCACGAGCTTGTAAAGCTTGAAAAGAAAATTTTCCTTTTCCAAGAATTTTTTGACTAATTTTTTCCTCTTATCCTTTGCAGCTGAGTCTTCAAATTAAACATGCAGCCAATTTTCCAAACAAAATTTGGTACATTTTCCTAGCTGCGACATTTGTACTTTGAAAATTTAAATTCAGACTCACAACATAGTGTTTTATTCAAAATAATTGTCGGTTTAGATTGATTCACACAAATTAAGGAGATCATTAAATAGTTTCAATTTTCGCAAAAAAATAAATAAATTATATTTTACTCAAATACCTTTCATTAAATGTTTTGATTTATGTGAAGTGGTCGTAAATTTAGTACGGATAACATGAATAAAATTTATAAAAAAAACAATAAATATTTTATTAATTTTTTAAAGCGACATTTAAAATGAAACAAGAAAATTTCTCTAAAATGACTTTTATTTTAAAACGGAGGGAGTATTAACTGATTATCATTTAATGCCATGATATAGGGGAAATTTGTGTTGGAAAGTGAGTGGAAATGAGTGAAATAGGAGCACAAATGTTTGTAATCATCAATTTAGTAGGCATTTAAATGCCCAACTATGTGCCATGGGGAAAAGGTGTATTAGCAAAGGAGTTTCAAACATCATTTCTTGTTTATTAAATAGGTGGTACCGGCTAATGGAAATTCTTATGTTCAGCAGACATTTTTAGCACTGAAGTCAGATCCATTAAAAACTAGGATAGATTTAGTCTACAAGCAAGCGAATGATCATGCCGCATTGGTGAATGCATATGGGTCTTATGCGAGGAAGCTCAAGCTCGAGAGCTCTAGGCAACTCCAGATATTTGATGATCTGGCGGGGAAATTCTCTGAGCTTGTCTCGAAACCTAATTATCAGGTGGCATTGTTCGAGTCTGATGGGGTCAATGAGGACGTACTGAGGCAGTTTGAGAAGGAGGTTAAGGATAAAGTTAAACTTGCTAGGTTGATCATTGCTGAAGCTAAAGAATCATACGACAATCAGTTGAAGATTCAAAAGTTGAAGGACACTATATTTGCAGTTAATGAGTTGCTCACCAAGGCAAAGAAAAATGGTGCATTCGCTAGTTTAATTTCTGCCAAATCTACTCCTAAAAGTTTGCATTGTCTTGCGATGCGGTTGATGGAGGAAAGAATTGCTCATCCTGAGAAATATAGAGATGATGATCCTAAGCCTGAGTTTGTGGACCCGGCGTTGTACCATTATGCTATATTTTCAGATAATGTGATTGCGGTCTCTGTTGTAATAAATTCTGTCGTTAAAAACGCCCATGAGCCTTGGAAACATGCTTTCCATATTGTAACTGATAAGATGATCCTTGCAGCAATGAAGGTATGGTTTAGGAGGCGGCCTGTGGAAGGAGGTGCTCATGTTGAGATTAAATCTGTTGAAGAATTTACCTTTTTGAACTCCCCTCACGTACCCATTCTTCGACAACTTGAATCTGCAAAGATGCAAAAGTTTTCCTTTGACAATAGGGCTGAGAATGCTACTATAGATTCTAGTAACCTGAAATTTAGAAATCCCAAGTACGTGTCAGTGTTGAATCACCTCAGGTTCTACTTGCCAGAGATGTACCCGAATCTAAACCGGATACTTTTCCTTGATGATGATGTTGTAGTTCAGAAAGATCTAACGGCATTGTGGAAAATTGATATGAGTGGGAAAGTTAATGGCGCTGTTGAGACATGCTTTGGATCATTCCACCGCTATGCTCAGTATTTAAATTTCTCCCATCCTCTTATTAGGGAAAAGTTTAATCCCAAAGCTTGTGCCTGGGCTTATGGGATGAACATATTTGACCTTGATGCTTGGAGGCATGAGAAATGCACCGATCAATATCATTATTGGCAGAACTTGGTGAGTGACTTGTACTTCCAGAATTGATGATGTTTTTTTCTTTTTCTTAGAGCTTCTTTGCATTTGGCTTTAAGCATAGCTTTTACCCTATAAGTTGGTAGGCATTTGTATGATCAGCTTTAAAAATATGAGTTTTTTCCTTTTCTGGCGGTGAAAAGCTAGAAGATTGAAGCAGGATTTGTAGCTTTTCTCTGAATTATAAAAAGCTGGAGTCATCCTAAATGCTACAAGAAACAATCACTAATTTTCATGAGAAGTTTTCTTTGACATGCTCTTGTTCTTATTCCAGAACGAAGACCACACACTATGGAAATTGGGGACAGTGCCACCTGGCCTGTTAACTTTTTACTCAACAACAAAATCTTTGGACAAATCATGGCATGTGCTCGGACTTGGGTACAATCCCAGTGTGAGCATGGACGAGATAAACAATGCTGCTGTTATTCATTTCAACGGGAACATGAAGCCTTGGCTCGACATTGCTCTGAATCAGTTCAAGCATCTGTGGACTAAATATGTTGACTATGAAATGGAATTTGTGCAAACGTGCAATTTCGGCCTCTAGTTTTACTGATATTGCTGCTTCACAAGTAGTAACAAGAAGAATGAGTTGCTATCGCTGTCCCTGTTAGTTCACGTTCATTTACGAGTTTTTTGAAATGTCATAGTTAGTTGTAACGTCCGGGCAAAGCTTTATCATTTGAAAGATCTCTCGTTTTTTTTTTTAATTAGCTTTTACTGCTGATATACAAGTTGTCAACAAGCCAACATCATTCTTTTGTACCAGATCTTGTTGTAATAGATGGATAGACCGACTGAGATATGGCAATATCTGTTTAGTGATTTGATCAGAAACCGAGTGGAGCAGTTTCACAATTTTGATCTGCTACTCTTTTTTCCTGTATTTCATTTTATCAATTTCAATTTAATAAGGTAATATCTATTTAATTCCCGAATTTTATTGTTAGTCTGTTTTATTCTATCGTGGCCTTCACGGAATGGCATCTAGACTCCCTGGAAGTGTGCGATGGTACCTCTGCGAGATTATGGCGAGATAATTTATTCATTCGTTCTTCAGTAATTTTGCAATTTGTTGAAGGGTGTCGTTGATTTCTCTACTATTTTTTACTTTGCAGAAAATTTTGTTTATTTAGTAAAGCAGCTGATAGAATATAGTGAAAATGACACATTTGAATAGGTAAAAATGTTAAACAAGATTGTAAAAAACAAAACAAAAATACACAAATCAGGCCAGACAAAGGAATGGAAAAGTAATTTTAAAACATCAGGGGTGTAAGAGTAATTCACATGTAATTTTCATTTCCAGCTTACAAGGGCTCATTTGCTTGCGTGTTTAATGTAACAAACAAAATATACAATTTTAATCCGGAAAACATATAATTTAGCTAGTACTTATATTTTTTACAGATGCATTTGATAATAAATGTGAATAATAATACTTATTTGAGATTAAGAGACCAAATAGAACTGTTTTAAAACCACGAGGACTATTCATAAAATTCATCAAATATTCACCATTGGGTGGTCGATTCGAATTTACAAAGTATCAGAAGAAGAAGATGCTATTGGCAGTGTTGATTGCGAATTCTGAAGGCAACATACCCGTCAAAAGGCAAAAAATGGTAATTGATTGGACCTTTAATATGTACTTTACCGTGTACTGAAACGTGTATTGAGGTTTATATACAAATATGTAAGAGATCTGCGGGTATACCGATTAGAATTTGTGAGAATATATATATGAGACAGGAAAGGAGAGCCAAAAATTAGACCTCTAAAATATATTTATGCAAGTGATAAAAAAAGATACGTATACTAGAAAAATAGTTGAGAAAATTGACTCGGATAAAAACGAGCTGCGTAAGAAAATTCACGTTAATGACCGACGTGATATTTTATTTTGGTAGTACATAGCTAACTAGAATTTGGACTAAGGCTTGGTGGTGGTCATTCTCGCAAGGGCCCAAAATGCAATTGAGTATTGCTTGATTAGTTATGGACACTAATTAGATTATCTTATGTAAAAAATCAAGGCAAAAAGAATTTATCTTTCTCTTCTACCCTCACAATTCATGAGTGAGAATCTTAAACTTATTTTGTTTGATGAGTTTGAAACAATATTTGTTTAACTAGTTTGTGGATAATTGTTTCTTTTGCGATTTCATGCTGACCTCAATACTGCGCTATAAGGTTATGATAGTAATTTGGGCTTGCATAGTTGCTTTATTGAATTAATTTTTTTTTATAAATAAAAGTAATTGCCATTGGCTAACTTTGAGTTTATTCTTCTTGGCCTTTCGTTCTATCATGGGCATCTATGGCTGTTCAAATACAACATATGGAAATTGTTATATATCTTTCTTTGATTTAGTTTTGGGAACATCTTGTATGCTTCTTTAGATTCCATTAACTAAGGAGTCAGGAGTCAATTATGATCTTTCTTTGCTTGTTCTGTTTTAATAAACCAAGGGCATGTTGAGTTCTGTTTAAAAAAGCTTGCATGCTTAAAGTAGGCTGATTTAAATTTATGTGGCGCTGAAAGTTTAATGGAGTTCCAGCCGAGGAGCGTCTGCATTGGCGTTTATTTTTGGTGAAGTTGGGAGCTGATAATCTTAGAGGTGTAAAGAGTTAAGAGCTCCTAGTTGCTTGCCACAAGTATGCTTTATCATTTCAAAGACCCATGGTTTAGGTTGTTTGATGAGTTTGACTACAATGATCATTCCTTGGTGGTTACTTTTAGTGGAGTAAAATCTGGGATGAAGAAATAAAAGAAAATATAGTTGTTGTAAATTGATCTGTTTCATCTGTTTTAAGTACTCTTTACTGCACATGCTTGATTATTTGTTTCTCTTTTCCAGATCAGTTTATGTTGTTTACAATGTGCTTGGGGATGCAAGTGTTTTTGTTGTCGGCAAGGATGAATATGATGAGCTTGCTTGAAAGTATACTATTCTGTCATAGTTCATTATTTCTTCTTGGATTAGAGAAGGAGCAACTTGATAATTTGATAAAATGATGGCATTGTTTTCCTGTTTTACTAAGTTCTTTTCGTTGAATTTTCTTTCTCGGTATTACTATTGTACTCTCCAATAATGCTTCTTTCCTTCGTTGTCAATGCAGCTGTGAAGGATGCATGTGCGAAACTTCCGAGGGAACAGCTTTTCTTGGACAAGTACTGGAAAATCTGTCTTTGCTTGGATGAGATTGTCTGGAAGGTAAGATATGCTTCAACATAATTAAATTTATTTATTTTTTTTTATGATTGGGCTGCCTTTGATCAATTTGAGAGCTAGGAACTTGTTGCCAGTTCCACTTTCACAACAAAATCATATTCCAAATTTGAAGGTAACAAGAGGCCCTGTGTAATACAGTTAGCCGACTGAGAGACTGGACCATAGAATTGATTGATACAGTAGACAAGCATCAAAGAGACTTGGGTTCACAGTTTACAAAACTTATTTTCTAGAATACAAGCAGCCACAGCCTTACTCGGATCCAAGTTTAGAGCAGATTTCTGTTTAAAACTTATAAAATTTTGTAAAATAGCATATGTCTTTGTCACTCTGGTCAACCTTTTTGATAACAGCATGAGCTTCACGCAGCGGTGTAGAAAGTTTCCATCAATTCAAGTGTCTTATACATTAACTTAACGCGTATCATGTACCCCGTACCATTATGAATAACAAGAAGTTCTATTAGCATATATGGGGGAAAGAAGTGTGGGTTTCTTAAATTTTTCCCTTTGTTGCCTTTTTTCTTCCTATGCTAATGATTTCGTCCTCTCTCTGGACTACAAAGGGGTTGCTGGAGAACACGGACAAGGAGAGAATCAAAAGATTCGTACGGTTGAAACCTCCGATTGATTTCTGGACAGGCAGAGGTCCGGTATACATGGATGTAGCATTTTAGAAACTTGTGCTCTGGGCCATGGTGATTATAGATGGAAATCTTCTATTCATATAGATGCCTTTTATTTTGTTTGACGATAGTTATTTCCGTGTAAATCCCTACACTCGTATGTCAAAACAAGGATGGTGATTTGAATTTTATTTCGGTTGGAATTGTTGGATTTACAATTATGAAGCCTGATACATTTGTTTTTTCTCGTTTGCATCTATATATTGGAATCACTATATCATTGTCTTCTGTGGTGCATGCGGGATCTTTTGAACGGGGAAGAACTGAAGTTCTTATACTTTAGTGCATCTGCATCCAGCACCCGCTCTGATTTTATAATTGGATGAAATTTTATTCTCCTAATAAGGTTTGTTGGAATACTACCAAAAGTTGTCAACAAAACACATATTGAATTTATGAAAATTATTTTATCATAGGAGTCTTTCATTACTCAAATTTTA
>MKEJ01081557.1:0-12685 GCA_001753735.1 Embelia ribes | reverse complement strand
TATATATATAATTACATATTTATTTTCTCCGCATATAAATGATTAGCCACCAAAATGACTATCATCTCAAATATATAAACAATCACATATTTATATCAACTCTCGAAATATTATATTATCAAGTTAATACTATCATGTACTAACTACACTCATCACAACAAGACTCAAAATACCAAAAGCAAATACACATCTTTAACTCACTTACGACCCGCTTATAGCGCTTAAAAGCCATCAATGTTTACATAACCCTGTTGACTTTGATACCAATTTTTCATGCCTAAAATTTCTTCAAATCTGGAGACATGAGATAAAAAAGAAAAAAAAAAGAAGAGAAAATATAAAAAACAACAGCAACTACCGTCCCAACCACAACAATCCGAGTTTACATATACAATTTTGCAGCGAAATGCTTGTCTCCAAATAAAATAAATATATACAATACATTTACTGCCGCGAATAACAAATACATAAGTTGAGGTCACTACCTGATTACTACAATGACAAAGTTACACATTTATACAACATCAACTACTACATCCCCATACTGCAAAATACATCGTCTAAACTTAGAACCCAATAGCTTCATGCCACAAAATAAATCCCGCAAGTATAGCCAAGTAAGACAAATCTGCTTAGAACTCTCCTCCACACCTATAAAACATATAGAGCAAGAAACACATGTGCAAATAATATTGGTCAGATTCTCAATTAAATGATAAAAGTAAGATTAAGTAGTACATGGCATGTATACACCTATGAATGGATATGATTTAATGTTTATCCACTTTTTAAAATCATGTCTTATCCTAAAAAATATGTTTTTAAAACCACAATTTACAATCTTTTTAAATGTCACAAGAGTGCTACATATGCAACAAGATGCCACATCCTTCCACTACTACAAATTTTAAATCGAATGTATGCATGAGTGAATGAGCATGTAACTCCGTATTGAACAACAAAATTTTAAGTTAATGCCTATTTACAACGTGAGTGATAGGTAATAAATTCTATAATGCTTCAATGATACTTGAACTACAAATCCCAATTCCCTCATGTCGGATCATGAATCACGAATCTCAAATCTTTGACTTTACATCACAAATCTTAAACAATCAACTTCGCATCACAAATCTCCAATCATCATCTTAGCATCACAAAGCTCCAATCTCGACTTCGCATAATAAATTTCAAATCTCAAATATCATATCTCTAATTACGAATCCCGAATATCACATTTCAACGCTTAATCTCGAATCTCGAACGCAACATATGCCCATAACTATGAATCTCGACTGCTAAGGCAATACATGCCCACGGCTACGAATCTCAACTGCTTATCTTGCCATTACACTATGTCGCCGCATCACAACCATGACTCAAATATAAATTGGGGCCAAGTATCTCCACAAAGTTTTTATACCAGGTCATACAATCTACACCTATAAAACAACAGGAGATTGTGAAGATGCCATGATTTATTGGCTCGACTCAAAGCTATCAAGTCACTCATAAAATCTCCCTAATTTTTAGAAAAAGTCAATACTTGGTCCCGATAACATATACAAGACTCAAAGTCAAACTCCACATGTCTATATATCATTTTAATCCTGAATTACATATTTCTATAACCCTAATTATATATCAACTTATCTATGCCATGCATATAAATACACCATGTTTACATGCCAATATATCACGAGTTATGTAATAACTTTCATGAGTTCATATACCACAGATATTAACATGCCCTGATTACAATTATGTCTCAAAAATTAATATAGTACGAGAAGTATACATTTTATTACGCAATAAAGTGATACTCAAATATTTCATCATTTAATACATGAATCTCAAACCGGAAACTAATGACATATTACACATGTTGATATATATACAAAAACTCAAGTTTATATTATTGTTCACAATCTACCCATACCTCGCGAGTCCACGAAATGCTATCAAATTATCTCATCTACGATCCCCGAAACCCCCCTTTCTTGCTCCATCGAAAGGATCTAGGTACATCACTCAAATTAATACATACCTATACACAAAAATGGTTTACGAGATACAAGGAAGATAGTTGATAAATTTATTTCAACGAAACATCTTGACACAAAAATTGAAGGAACATAAACAAGAAAATGACAAGAGGAAACTTACTTTAAAAGGTAGGCCGCATGACAAATATTCCAACAATATAGGTTTTGAGCGAGGATGATAACCCGAGATAGATGAATCAAGTCGAAAACCCGAAATCTACTTTTTTTTCTCTTTCTTTCTCCCTCTCTTAAATGTTGCAGCCGAAAATATGAAGGAAAATTGGAGAAAATGGGATTGTGGCTATGATAAGTAGCAAAAAATAGTGGGCCCCCATATCCAACTGTCGTTCGAACAGAATATTTCCACCGTTCGGACGGTTCAGTCATTCGAACGGCTCTTCTGGGCCGTTCTTACGACATAACCTGGAGCTCCTCATTTCGAAAGTTCAAAATTTTGCTAAGGCATTGGCCACAACTTCTTTAAACCTCAAACAACATCCTATGACTGTGAATGTGATTCTACAGCTATGGATGCCACATGATACGATTAATAACGCCAATGAAAGGTATGTTACGACAACAAACTCCACACTATGCCAACAACCATCGAATGTAATAATTATAATATTATAACTTGTACAATAATATCCTTATTTAAATCAAAAAATTCTTTTGAATTTCTTGGACTTACACCAGTCTGCTTCTAATATGTCCAAACCATCTTAAATGGCTATCTCTCATCTCATTTTCAATTGATTCCACCATAACTTAGCCTGAATTTATTTATTTATAATCCTATATTTTATACTTTTACCACACATCCACCTCAACATACATATCTCTACTTCACTCATCTTATGCTCATCTTGTTTCTTAGTAATCTAACACTCACTTGCATACAATAAAGTTGGTCATACTGTGGTCTTACAAAATTTTTGTTTCAACCATAGAGGCATATTATGGTCATATAAAACTCTGATACACTTTCTCCACTTCATCCATCCTGCTTGAGTTCTGTGATTGATATATTTTTCTATTCCACTGTTGCTTTGGAAAACTGAACCTAGATATCGAAAATAATTAGTCTTTGTTACCACCTCCCTGACTAAATTAATCTCCTCCAAAAAATAATAATGTTACCTAGATTTCTCGATTGATCACCATTAAATAGTTTGTTAAAATAATCTCTTCATCGTTGTTTATTCTCTTCATATTTTAACAAAACCTTATAATTCTCACTTCTTTATGCACATCACATCATTCAAATTGTTACTCTTCTTATCTTTCAGTCTTGTAATTTTATACAACTTATTTTCTCATTCTTTTGTATCTAATATTCTAAAATGTTTCTCACGAATTTTAAATTTTGCATCCCGAATGATTTTTTTTACTTCCCTTTTTGTTTCTTTGTATCTTTTATAAGTTTGATCATCTCTACACTTTTTGAGCTATTTATCACTTTCATGTTTTCTTTAACCATTACTTTCACTTCTTCTGTCCACTACCAAGATTCATTTCCAGAAGGCATACTTCCTCTAGATTCCCCAAGTGTTTCCTTAATTACCATTTTCATAAATTGTGCTATCTTTCCACACATTATATTTGTATTCGTTTTACCCTCCCAATGAGCATCTTTTACTACCTTCTCTTTAAAGACTATCATCTTTAGACCCCTCAACTTTCATCACTTAATCATCGATTCTTGAACTTGACCCCCTTTCTTCTATCGGATTTGAATGCAAATATTTATAACTAAGAGTCTATATTGTGTAGCAACACTCTCTCCTGGGATAACTTTACAATTCTTATATATTTTTTTATCCACTTTCCTAGATAGAAAAAAATCAATTTGGGTAGTATTTGCCCTACTACTATATATTACCAAATGTGATTCTCTTTTCTCAAACCATGTATTTACTAGCATTAAGTCATAAGCTGTAGCAAAATCCAAAATAACATCTTTGGCACTATTTATATTCCCAAAATCATATTCACCATGCACACCCTCAAAACCATCTTTACTTTCACCCATATGCTCATTTAAGTCCCCTATAATAAACTCGCTAAAAGGTATTCCTTGTACCTCTTCATCTAAATTATCCCAAAATTTATTCTTATTAGTCTCATCTAAGCCTTCGTAGGTGCATAAACACTTAACAAATTTATAATCTCCTCCTTTATTAGAAGCTTAATATGCAAAATTTGATTACTATTTCGCCTCACATTGTAATGTATTTATATAAACTATTATAAACGATTATGCCAACTCTATTTTTATTCCTATTCTTACCTGTGTACCATAAATTATAACCCCACGATGCTATCTTTTTGGCTTTCTAACCTATCTAATTAGTTTCCTAAAGACATAAAATACTTATTCTTTTTCAGTTCATCACTTCTCCAATCTCTGCTAGCCTACCAGTCAAAGAACCGATATTCCAAGATACCGGATGAACCCTATTATCATGCAATAACTTCTTTACCTACACCCGTTCATTCAAATGAGAGAATTCTTACCTATTTTTTGCTACATCCAGGCGTCGATGTAATGCGTTGCTTCTAGGGAACACCCTAACTTGCACCCTTGATGTAACGCTTCGCTTTTGGGGAACACCCTAACTTGCACCCTTACCAATTTAACAATACACTCGGGGTCCGATGCATCATACTACGAAGGAAGGCCCCATCTTTTGCCAATTTAACATCAGACCCAGGATCAGATGTAGTGCATCACTGAATAGGGAACGACCCACCAAAATTCTTATTTGGTTACATTTCACGTGGAATGACTATTTTTTATAGCTGGTCGTTAACTTACCACAACTCTCATCCTTTATCTTGACTTGGAACATGTTATGTATCGTGAAATATATAGGAGGAGTTTTATTATTATCACTACATGCTTTTTAATTTCTTGCAATTTTTATTTATGTCTTATTTTAATATTATTGTTATGTTTTCTTTTAATATGCTAAATATGCTAGACTAAGTTTTTAAAACTTACCCATAATTAATGATGATGGATATAATATGGTTTCATGAAATTCTTGTCACATGTTAGTTCAATAGAACTATGCCGGACCGAATTTATGAATATTTTTAAACTTAATTTTTGTACTAAATATTTTGGAGCAAAAAGTATTTTCTAAAATATTTGGCTTCTTAGCAGTTACAAACCTGACAACCTTGTGATGTAGTTTAGAATTTTATTTTTACAAATTAGAGTTTAAAGTTTTTACAAGTGATGTTGGATATTTTTCCCTATGGGATGAATTTCAAAAACAGTAGGGATAGTTATGAGATTTTTACCGCCTATGTCGTCTTTAAGAAATTTTAACTGAAACAATGGGTCGAATTCACTTTTTTAAAACACATTTTATACATTCTTGGTTTAAATTTGTGATTATTTTCACATGAAGGAAGTGTAATAATTGTGGATTGAACAAAAGAAACATATCGGATTTAATTAGGGGTGGGTCTTTTTAATTAATTATTTTTGGAAATATACTTTAATTTTAGTTGCTTTCAAAACTCATTGTAAAACCTGATTTTAGGATTAGACTGGTGTTAAATTAGAATTAGTTTATTTAGTTTATTTACTTTAGATTATTCTTTGTAGAAAATTCCGTTCAATTGAGATTTATTAGGAATATTCACAAATTACAAGAATTCTCGCGATCAATATTCCTAGTGTTACCGGTATTACTACATTGTACACTCATATACTTGTAGGTTTATTTTTACGATATTTGGGACTGTCACAACTCAAAAAAAAGCTCTCAAACCCTTACGTCAAAGTTAAACAAACCAAATTCAAGTCGAGAAGAAAAATCAAAGAATTTTATTTCTTATAATTAGAAATTAATAGAGAATTGTATTCACTATATTCAAAATCAATAAAATTACTTTGTTTATTTAATTTTCCAGTCTCATTATTTAGATTAAAAATTTTGTGCATTACACACTCCACCGTGCAACATTATATAACACCTTTTTTGTGGGCAAGAGTTCAATTTTAAATGGTAATTAATTTGGTAGAATTATAAAGGCGCCTGTGTGGCATAATTCTAAGTTACATCTTTTAGAGCATTCGCATCAGAATAACTAAATCCTCATTTTTAACTATTTTACATAATTTATTTTTAAAAATAATAAAAAAAAGTCATACTTCAGAATAACTAAAACATTAGCTATTTTAGCCATTAGCTAACTTCATTGCTAAACTTACTAAATTACTGTGGCATATCTCTTGTCCATATCTCATTCTCTCTACTTTATTCATGTTCTCTTCTTTTTCCCCAACCTAGATTTTTTTCTTAAATTTTCTTTCTTCTACTACTATTTCTCGTATCAAATTCCTCATTTCTCTATCTACGAAAATATAATAAATTATTTTCAAATCGAATAAAATCAAAATTTTACTTCTCTATAATTCAATAATTTTAGTATTCTAATTAAATATTATTTTTTACTATGCAATAATTTCATATATATTATTGCAAAGCAAAACACATCAACATTTACTTTTAATGTTTGACTGATAACTATTTGAAATAAAAAAAAAAACTATTAAAAAGGAGTTAGAATTATAACTAATATGTAAAATAGCTAATATGATATATAAGAGAGTTGAATGAAGCATGTGTAAAATAGAAAATTAATCTTTTTAAGCTACCTTAACCAAAATTGTTTCCTAATCTAATGTGAATGTTCTTACATACTGTCATGCCTCAAATCCAAGAGAAAATCGGAGACATGAGATTAAAAAGAAAAAAATAAAACGACATGAAAATAATGGAAAATAGAACAAAAATAAATAAATAAATAAAAACAAAAAACTAAATGGCTAATGAAACAGATATGCTAGCATAGTGCTATAGGCAACCGTTTCAAGTGCATTCCCTTGCTTTTCTTCTGGTTTTAGTTTTCACTACCAGTATTTTTCACAACATTTGCGGAATTATCGGCCTCTCTATACAAAGGAATTAACAAGATGTACATACATACATTCAAATCTAAAGTGTATTAACAACATTATATTACTAAAACGAGAAACAATATTTACATTCTAAAAGAAGATGTAAAACTGCGAGACTGGACTTCCTAAATGATGCTTCGATAATCTGATTCCGCGAAATCAATCGGGATTGAGCACAACACAAAATGGGTCCACTTTACGAAAGCTTGATTGGGCACCTCCAACTTTTTACAAATTTCTCAATTTATTCCTACCAATAAAAGAAAGCGAGTTTACATGTCACCCACATTCGTGGACCAAGCGGGGAGGGGGTGGCTACTTCCCTATCTGAACTCTTAAATTTCCATAAGATATTTTTATAGAACTTAAATATTTTACAAACAATTGGACTTGGATCCCAGGTCAAAAATCCTGGTGCGCCACTGGGTCATCAAACTCAAGTTTGATAGTCCACAGGTATATTGGCCGATATTTAAGAAAGCACTTTGAACACATACAAGGACTGATTATAGCACGAATCTATAACTAAGAACAGGCTACTTACAGTGGCGATGAAATAAGCTAATCCTCGTCTTTGGTATCAGCATCTCCATAAACAACAGCAAAATAGTGATTTAACGTGGTTGGTGTAAGGCCTGGAAACCTGTGAGAACCGCCAGGTGGCACATCGATCTTAACAAACGGCCATCTTAAATTTTGAGCAGCTTCACACTCTTCCCATCCATCTCCGATTACACAAAACCGGACATTGGGCCCATCAAAACGCTCCTTGATTAGAGAAAAACACTTAAGCTTTCCTACATCCCACGCGCTGTACACTGAGAAAAGGGTAAATTTGTTAGTGATACTTTCTGAACTTCTGATTAACTTCAGAATTAGGTCCATAAAAAATATCCAAAGCCTAATACTTGGACACATTTTGAAAGAAACAGATTTGGTCTCTAATTTTTGTTCAGTTTTCTCTTATCATTCAACCTTCACTTTCACCCTTTTTTCTATTTATTATTATACTATTATATTTTAAAGTGCTTCAAGTTTCAAAACTAAGGCAAAACCAAATTTGAAAACTCATCCATGGAGATAAGTTAATGCACTTGTTAGAGCACTCGCAACAGCTTTGCTAAAAATATGATTTTAGCTATTTTACAAAACAAATTTAGCAAAAAGTAAAACAATATACATAAATCAGATTGACCGTCTATTTTAACTTTTGCTACAGTACATAACTAAATATACCAAATGACTGTAGCATAAGTAAATTATTTTCTCTCCCCTATGATTCAGGATCCTCTTATCTTCCCCTCATTCACCCACCCCCTTTCTTTCTTCTTCCTTATTTTCACTTGATAGTTTTTTTTAAATGTTTATAACTTTAAACCGAATATAATTTTGCATGTTATACATCGTATTAAAATATATTAAATATGCTTCAATACGATATCCATATTGATATATAAATTAAAAATTTTATATAAAAAATTATCAAAAAAGAAGATTTATTTATCAATGTAATTTTTAGCTATGCTACATTATTTTATAAAATATAGATATGCTAAAGTTTTATTAAAGATTGAGTTACAGTAATTAAATGAGCTTTTTAATTAACAAGAGTACAAATTTTTTAAGAAACAACCAATATATTTTGTATGTTATATACACCATATTAAAACTTATAAATACATTTCAAAAAGATATCCAACTAACATTTAAATTTAACAATTTTGTATGAAATATTTTCAGAAATTAATATTTTGTAATTAATATTAATTTTAAATTTATTAATAAACTTAAAACTAAAAGAAATGTAAAAAAAAATTAAGAAAATGATCATGATGCAAAATAGACAATCTGGTGCATAGGATAGTTGAATATTGAATGGGTAAAATAGAAAAATGAACTTTTTTGAGCTACTTTAGCCATTTCTTTCATCAAAACTGATGCGAATGCTCTTATCCATGAAGAATCTTTAATTTGAGCCAGATCGAAAATCAAATCAAGAAAGACCAAAACAACAAAATTGTAGATGGAAATAAAAACACCATTATTTCGGATTAATTCATAATTGTTCCACTTCTTTGAGTAAGATCAATAATAAGGTTCCGTTTACACAAGAATATGTCCTTTCATGTTTCGCTTACAGTGCGCATATGTACATCCATTGTGCCAATAAAACTAGTGACACGTGACTCTTTTAAGGTAAGAAACTCAGCATACATGATTGACTTGTGTATAGTCTTTTGACTGTTTTAGAGGTGAAAAAAGAGTTTGTACCTTGACAAATTATAGAACTTTTTCGGAAGAAGGAATTCATAAACTAAGTTAATCTAGATTAAAACCAAAACGAAGTACAAGAACATGAAATTAGGTTCACCAAGGGTTGGTTTCTGCTACTGATTTGATGAATTTGGTTCTTGATGTCCAGTCATTTTCTTGCAATGTGTTCTTTTTTTTGGGCTAAGCAATGTGTACTACAGTATTAAACAAGAACAGAAAAGTGAATTTTAATAACTAGCCATATATATATACATGCCACAAGTTCTAAATTTTCTATGCCTGGAATTAGATGAACCTATAAGATAAGAGAGCAGTTAACCATAAAAGGCAGGGTGTATATACTTGTGTTATGCTTCATGCATTGCTCATAAAAAAATCTAACAGAATCCATACTATCGTCTTACGAAATTCATCACACACATCAGATGATCCATTCCTAAACACAACCATTGCGCTAAAAAGCCCATGGGCGAAGACCATAACTTACTGTTTAGGAACTACTTTACTAAATGAGTTCATGGAATTCCTTAGGTTGTAATGCGATTAATTAACTCCAGTACCCACGGCTAAATAATGTAAAAGGAAATAAATTCCGTAAAAGACATGGCAAAATAAATGGAAAGCACAAAATGATTTACACTTGGAGACAATTAAAAAGGATAAGAACAATTGCTAAGCCACCACTAACTAAATAAAAAGAAGGGGTTCAGCAAGCGGCCCCTTTTTGAGTTTCTATGAGAACATTGAAGAAGTTGCCTTAGATAGGAATGAGTGAAGCAGAAGAATTCAACGAGCAGAGGCGATCTCTATTTTTGGCTCCATTTAGCCGACCTCAAATTCTTGGGATTAAGACTTGGTGTTGTATGAGATTAATATAACATGAAACAGAATTTGCTCCATTGTACAAAAAAGCTAGTTAACAAAGAGGGAAAAAACAGCCCCATAGAAGAAAAACTAACCATTTTCATGTGTAATCAAGTCATCTAGTCTAAAGAGCAAACATTTGACCAGGCTCGGTATCAACGATCCAGAAGTGACCAAAACATGGATGTGCTGAGAAGGGAGCTTGTTTGCCCCATCAGCTGAGCCGGCATGGGAAATCCTCCCTGAACAATCCTCCAAACAAGTTCGAGCTGACAAGGGAGAATATTATGAAAATCAGCAATCAAAATGTATTATTTAAAACTAAGAAAGCCGCTAAAGTGAAGACTGCCACTCAAGGAAAAGACTAATGACTCATCATAGAATAACATCCTTAGCCTTTTTTCTAGTGTTCTTAGCATGCAAGTATGCAACCATGCAATCTAAAGAGGATATACCAATTTCTATTAATTTAGGTAAATACTTGAGCATAAGATAGCAACTCAAACCATTTCATTGTTGTCAATTCAGCCTGCTCACTCTCTTTTTCTCCAAATTCCAAAAAACAAACAGGAAAATAAACATGGAAGCTGCTAGTTTAGTGAGCAAATAGTGGGCATTATCATAATGATTGCTTACTAATTACGAAGGGAACTCTATGAATTCCTATTTTTGGCAGGTAATTACTGGTTCTGTGGTATTATCTTTACAAGTTAGCATGTACCTGATGAGAGCCATCTATCTGTGTAACTATCAGTGGCGCCATAGAGATTTTCCCAAAACTGCATCATCTCTTGGTCAAAAATAGTATGCAAACCCTGCAATACAGATTTCATTCAATTTCCAGATTGAAGAGTGCTAAGTTCATCAATGCGTTGATGCAATGAGATGTATAATGGATGTGTTACTGTAGGTCCAAAATGATAACTGGTGACACAACACATACATAAATGGGCCTAATTATGAAAAAAATTAAAACCTTTTGGTACTTTTCTGCTATCACTCGATGCCGATATGCTAATTTCCTCTTATTGTTATCGTCACATGGGGGACTAAGACCATCCTCATTGAAATCATAATCAGAAAGATCCTGGCCATCATCATATTGGCTAAAGGCGTCAAGGAAAGGTGCATTGCAGTTCTCAATCTGGATTGTAAAATGAAAATAGGTCAACATAACAATAACATTGGAAAAATATTTTCTATAATTGATAAACTTGGTCAGAATACTACGCATTCATTAATGAAAAATGGAGATGTTACTTGTTCATAGAAGAAATAGTCATCACAGACTTGAAGGATATGTTTCTCCCACAATTCCCCAATTCGAACACCTCTTTGTACATCCTTTGAACCATTGAAGGCCTCTGCATATGCCTTGTTTATCAAGGACTTGAGCAATATGAGAGTCTCGTCCATGTCCCATATATAAACATTTAGCATCTTACTCCCAGAGTTTTTAGGTAAATCCTTTGCCCTTTCAGTGGTCCCAACTGAATTCGAAATCCCCGTTATGTCACCCATTTCATCTAAGGTGAATAATGTGAGAGCAAGAACTTTACCCTATCAGATTACAATCAATCATTAGATTTCATCACTACCTAAAAAAATAAAGCTTGCTCTTGGCCGAACTCGTACAATTATGCTTGTTCCCACTCATAGAAGATTCTATCTACTAAAGCATGAAGTTCATTATGCTCAAAACGAAATCCACTGAATATGCCACCTGATGTAAATATTAAATTTACGAATTTGGATTTAAAGGGAATAACTGGTTGCAATTGGCGACTAGAGAGAAGGTACAAATAAATCGACACCATAAGCCCACAAGTTAAAAACGTGGGTGTACGCCTTAGTAACCTAATGAAATTTGTATCCGCCAACAGGACCATCAAGTTTGTACTTATATTTGTAACTTAATAGTATTATTCCATCGGCATCTTCCCCCTTGTTCACGTCCCTTTGAGCACAATGGACGTATTCCTTTTATCAGCAACACAACAAAATGCTAAGGATAATGGTAACACGTATCACCTCAAACATTTTTCCTTTTTCCTTTTTCAACTTATAAGCTGCAATGCCATTTTTGCCGTCGTAAGATAAAAAGGCTAAAAGCTCTCGGCTAGATGAACTTTAGCTTATACGAAGCAGCTCGCTTTTTTGGTTTTCGGACGTTAAAAATTAGAAGCTTTTCCAGCCGGATGAACGATGAAAATCTTTTTTTTTTTTTTTTGGCTAATCACCAAGATTCAAGAACACTTTTGATGTTTTACCTTTCATCAATTTGGACTTCATATTACACTCAATGTAAATAACCAAAAATATATAAATTATTATAAATAGATTATACTGTAAAGGAAAAATAATAAGTCTAATTTGTCCATTAATTTAATCTAAACTATTAATATTTAAATCTCCAAAAAAAATTTGTTGACTGTAATTAAAGACAAAATAGTCCAAATAGTTACAAAAGGACTTATTTGATGAGTTATTGAAATCTTATGAATAAAATTAATAAAAATTAAAA